>APFE031307716.1:46746-65980 GCA_000404065.3 Pinus taeda | reverse complement strand
GATGAGCTTGCAAGTGTAGGGGTCATGACATCGGATGAGGATATGGTGAGTCTAGCACTCCTTGGCCTTCCTAAGAGCTGGCATAACTACCAGGACTCAGTGAATGGAAGGGAGAAACTGCCAGTTTGGGAATGACTATGGTCAGATTTGATGCATGAGGAGATCAGATGGAGCACCAGAGACGGTTCTTCATCCATGCATGATGAGGAGAACTGTGCCTTAGCGAGTAAGGAAAAGAAGGGGAAGGAGAAGGTTTCTCTTTTCGAATCCATTTCTTCCAATGATGGGAAGAAGGTTGACAAATCGAAAGTGCGATGCTTTCATTGTCATGAGGTGGGCCATTATGCTGCAAATTGTCCACGAAGGAAATCCAAGAAGGGGTTCGGGGAAGGATCTAAAGGTGAGGCACTTGCTTCATAGTTTGATTTGGATTTCACACTCTTCGCATGCATGGTTTCATCCATGGTGGGAAGTGGTTGGTTTCTTGACAGTGGATCTTCTTTCCACATGATCGACGACAAGAGTTTGTTCAGTACTTTGGAGGAGAAAGATCTCCAAATACTCATAGCGACGGGTAATGATGATAAGTATAGTGTCTTAGGTGTAGGCACGGTTATTTTTCAGAGGGAGCATGGAGCTCGCATTACCTTGACCGATGTCAAGTATGTACCAGGACTGAAGAGAAACTTGGTGTCAATCGCGATGCTGGAAGATAGAGGCTATGATGTAGTCTTCAGTAAGGGAAATGTTTTCCTTAGACACATCATCACTAGACAGGTGAAGCAAATTGGTTCACGGTTCAAAAACCTGTATGCTTTTGAGGTTCAAGATGCATGTAAAACCTTGAGCAGCAAGGCAACTGATGGATACTTGGTGGTTAAGAGGGAGGGTATATTACCTCTCAACATGTAGAGCCAGAAGAAGTCTCAGACGATTTTGGAGGAGCCACGATTGGTGCAACAACTTCAGGAGGTTGTGGAGCAGGGACAACAGGGGAAGCTAAGTTGAGATCGAGTAGAGACATCTACTCATGAAGAGACCTCCAGTAGGGGGAAAATTCGAGCTAGGTGGGCTGAGGGATCACATGCAGCCATACCTCCAGGTAGGAGGTGGGGCGGTATAGAGTGATCGTCCCAAGGAGGAGGGGCAGGATCCTTGAGGTAACCAACCTCTTGGATGAGACCTTGCTACGAGAGCCCCGATGTGGAGTAACATGAACTGAATTATTGGGTAGAGACAGATGCAGATGGAGCGGTGGAGAGAGCTACAATGTAGGGAATCCCAGGACAACGCAGAGCATGCAGGCTACAGCATTGCGAGAGGCACAAGTGTGTTGCACAGTGCAGGGTAGCATAGAGAAGGGTGCAATGGTGCGAGATGCATGGAGATGTTGCAGTAGCGCAGAGGTCAGAGAGGGAGCACTTGTCAGCAGCAGGTAGAGCTTCAAAATTAGAGTATGTTTCTAGCCCAACGGAGCGATCAATTGGGAGTGTTTTTGTTCCAAGTGTTGTTGAAGCAAGTGGATTGGGTAGATGTGTTGCATGTAGAACATTCCAGAGTTACAAGATAGGGTTCGAGAGAAAGCCTATCTTGTTGAGAGGGAGTGTTGAAAAAAGTGCAACAAGAAATGTTAAATTTAGAATGAGCTAAAAATAGACTTGCTAAAAATAGCATGTCTAAAAATAGCAGTTTGGCCAATGAGGTCATTGACCACATTGGGTGAGAGGTGAAACTGCTAAAAATAGAAAGTTCTAAAAACAACATTTCTAGGTCCCTTCCTATTTATAGCAGTCCTTGATCTATCTATAGGAAGTAAAAACGAATTTGGTCTTAACAACAGTTTAAAATATTAATTAATTAATCTCCATGAGTTAATTAGTTTTAAGGAAAAACAAACTTGAAGTCTATGTGAGGACATGCAACAATTTATCTATTAATTGGTGAATTTATCCATCAGTTAAAGAGATAAGGATGAGTTGTAATTAGTTGGCTAGTTTAACTAGTCAGTCCGTTAGATTTATTTTAACAAGTTGTTAAATTATGAGATTCAGTTGTTAATGCTTGCATGCATGTAACAACTATATTTTCAGATAACGATATTCTCGCTTAAATACTCATGAATGTCAGTTCAGGACAAAGACCCAGTTGAGATCAGAGAGGATAGTGTACTATTCAGTTGATAATATTTTTCCTATAAAGGAAGCTCATCATGCTGAGGATTTATCTCCTTAGGTTTGTGCAGTTATTCAGAGGTAGTGTTGGGTTGAGTGAGAATCATACAGGTTGCAGCTGGAGGACCCAGGAGGAAAAACTATGCATAGAAATAGGAGGCTTGGAGGGTAGAGGAGAAGGTTTGTGAGAAGCCTTTGACTGTCTATGAGTAGCAGAGGGATTGTATTGAGAGCTGGATAGCTTCCGAGCTAAGGCTTTGTGTAATCTGAACATATTTCCATTTGTATGATAATACAAAGATGGGGTTTTAGGCTAGTGCTTTCCCCTGGTTATATCTTCTGTGTTATTTGTGTTTGATTTCTCCATATTAGTTATATGTGTTCTTATTGATGTTGCTCATGTTTGATTAAGCTTCTGCTAAATTGTTTGTAGAAATAGATCAAGTGTTTTGCTTTAGTACATTTCATTACCGGGTTGATCTACAGGTGGGAAATTTCTACATGGTATCAGAGCTAGCTGATTTGTAGAAAAAATTCTACATGGTATCAAAGCTAGATGATTTGTAGGAAAAATTCTACAAAATTCTACAAAAACTTAATCTAAGCACAAAAATTTCTACGAAAAAGGAGCAAATAATCAATGATATATTCAAATAATGATTACACTATAACTCAAATAAATCCCACATAGGAAATCAAAATGACTATGCTGTAAATGCCACACAATTCCTAAGAAGTTAATACACAACCTACATTAACAAATGACACTTTGTCTCCACTGGTTCTGGACATTCCACACAAATCGCAATGTTACAAGAGCCTCATGTCACTGGTGTACATATATATTGATAAAGAATGAAGACATATTTCAGTTTAAAACAAGAGATCAAATTCCAAACACGACAATTGCTTTTCTTGAGAATTTGTTTTAAATCGAAAAGTTCCCTTTGCTAACCTTTCATGAATGTAAAAGAGTAATCACAAAATTGATCATGTATAGGAGATATTCATGACAATGTCCTTAGCTCGCAAAGACTCAACAATAATATACTTGTTCTTTTCCAGATTTATGAAAAAAAGTAATAGCTTAAGTACTAAATGAAGCACTGAAATTTTGAGAACTATTTAACAAAACGATTTGGAAATGAAACACCAATATAGTTATTGAAGTAAAACACATTCTTACATACTACAATGGTTACATGACTAGATTCCAGGTCATGGTGGGCCCTTGCCACTACCCAGAGCAAGTCTTAAGCTAATTCAGTACCTTACGAATCAAAAGACATAACATTTACATGAAAATATAAGTTAATACAATAATTATATTAAGGTTTCAATAAAACATCAGTTTAGGAGTTTGATCTTAACCAAACATAATCAAGAAGTTGCGCCACAATCCAGTTAAGCCTAAGCATATATCTCCTTATACAGAGCTATGCATGAGTAACTCTTACATACAAAAGATCATGATTTTTAAAGAGTTTGGCTAATGAAAAATGTTTACCACTAATTCACTGAGAAAAGTAAAAATATAGCATCGGAACTAAATTAAGTCGTGTGAAATATCTCGGATAGCTTCGTAGATATTGCAAACGAACTTAACTTAATGACAACACTACTGATAAAACCGATTTCGTGTTTGAGAATGAGGAGGCCTATTCTGGATACTAAAGGTTGATTGGGTGCCTGATAATGAGTAGAGTATTGAACGAGGTACAAACTATGTACAAAATTGTGGGTCCAAAAATGACTGCCTATTGTGTTGTTGAGCGATGTGCTGGACTATGTGCTCGAGTGTTTGATGATCTGTCTACGCACTTGAAATGTATGTGAGTCATTTTAAATATTAGCCAAAGTAACTCAAGAGTTATAGGTTCATTTATCATCTACTCAAACTAATTAAACACATAAGAAAAATATCACTTAGCAACAAATCTTACCTCCATTGTAAAGTAGTGCGATTTAGCTAGTGTGGAGTGGTTTTAGGGTACAAAAAGGGTAGAGTTGGGTAAATGAAAGTAAAAGTAGCGAAATAAATTGTGAAAAAGGGGTACAAAAGTAAGGCCCAACAGAGATGCACAAGTAATAAATTGTCATCAATAATGCTTATGCAACTATAAGAAAATTTTAGATACATGTACTGATATGTAGCATATAAGCCATCTTGGTATCAAAAGAATCAATGACATGTATCAAGTGTATTTAGTTTGCTAAAGTCTAATATGGATTGAATTCAGTGACGTGTAGAACATTTCCTTTGATATGAGTTCAATAAAGTGTTGCCCTAAAGTTGCAAAGTCTAAAATGCCATATACATCATACTACAATGATATGTCTTGCGTTATAGTGTTGTGAGTATGATTATTTTGAATGCGATATGATGCAATGACAAATTATTATTTGAAGTTTCTAGAATTGTGGCTAATCATTATCTCAACAAGGCTTAAAGGAAGACTTCCCTCAAATATATCTTGGGTAACTACATAAACATGTCACTAATATAAGGGATGACCTATGTGAAATTCTTATACTCATGCCAAGAGTATTTGATAACCTGAAGTGACATATATTAAATTGTGGTTTTGGGATCCTATGTTTCCTTTGGAAATATTGCATTACATTTCAAAGTGTATTTAGAAGGATGTTTTATTGATGCCATAAACCCTAAAAGATGTCTTGCATATGCTGCTACTTGAGATATGTTCCCCTACAAAAGATATAATGGACTATTAACCCTAATATGTTCTTGATTAATTTCGTCGCACATGTATAATAGTAGGGATTTTATGGTTTTTGGCATTTGATTTCTGGAAAGAAAAATTGTGTATGACAAAGGTGTAGATAAATTTGGAAATCTAGGGTTTGTAAACCGTAGCAGTCTAGAAGGCTTGGATAAGAAAGCCCTAGGGTTTGTGGATAAAACCCTAGAGCTAGACCCAAATTAATGTTTCCATTGAAAGAATAAACCCTAGCTTATGCAAGGAATAAATGAAATCATGCCGATGATAGGAAGAGGTTGATAAATTTGGAAGATGGGTGCAAGAAGGCTAAGATCAAGAGTGAGCTAACATTTCCTTATAATTCTCAAAAGATAAGCAACTTATATCTCTCTTCCTTAATTATTATTGCTATTGTTTTGCTATTAATTATCCTCTTGTCCTTTTATCATTTGCTTGGGTATAATTGTTCTTCCATGGCCTCCTAGTGAGGATTGTAGGTATATAGTGAAGGATTCCAAGGCTCCATCAACATATGGAAGTAGTAGAAGAAAGAAGCAAAGCTTGTGACAAAGAGGACCCTCCTAGAATCGATGATTTGTTTTGATGAATATCGAGTTCAGAGGGAGCAGACAAATCAACAAGTTTGAAGTATACTTTGATTGTGTTGAAAGGGAAACAAGTGATGAATTCCAAAAGGATCTATAAGATCTAGCATGCAACAGATGACAACATATAAAAGTACAAAGTGAGAGTTGAGACTAGAGGGTTCTCCCATAGTGAGGGAGAGGATCATGAAAATACATTTGCTCTAGTTTATAGAGGGAGAAACAATGGTAGAAATATTTACCTTCCATAATAGAGGGAGCAATTAGGGCTTCCTCAGGAAATATTGTTTTAGTTTCAGAAGAATTTGACCTCTGAGTTTGAGATGAAGGACCTAGATTTGATGTATTACCTCCTTGATCAATAGAAGGATAATATTGAGATCCCTTAGATATTTTTAGAATGATGGATCGTCATTAAGATTTTCATACTAGATAGATGATATTCTACAGTAACTAGAAAGCTGCAGTGACAAAGGGAGTAGTCATGATTTCCATAGCATGAACTACTTTAGTAAGATCACCGAATTAGGGTAACTAGAAAGTATCTGAGAAACTTATGGTTGAGCCAAGGAATGTGGTTCAATATGTGTTGAAGTACCACCATGACATAGTTGGTTATGGCAAAACCAATTATGGTTTGTGATTTGTCTCAAATAGTGAAGTACAATTGTAGGGATATACAGATTCAAATGGTGAAGAGAGTGCATAAGACATAAAGAGTTCATTAGGATATTTATTTAGTTTGCACTTTGTTATGATTTCTTGGATGAACAAGAAACAAACTTCTGTCACACTTAATATTGTAGAGGCTGAGTATATTGCAACTTGGTTGACTTGTTGAGAAGCAAATATGGCTTCACAAACTACTTACATGATTGTTTGATCAAGTGTAAGTGATGACCATGATGACATGTCAAAGCATAGTGAGATCTAGTACCGAGACATGGCACATAACGTGTTGGTTTTTCAAGTGCAATAGATACAAGCACAAATTTCTAAAATATTGATAATTACTTCTACTGATGTAGATCTTCTTTTAAAAATTCCAATTTATCATTAAGTAATTACACTTCATAAATTCAACCATAAAATCAAGAGGACAATAGTGGTCACAATGCACAAAGAGAACACAATATTTACTCTAGGAAAACCCACTTGAGGGAAATACCAAAAAACCTTTTTCCTTAGAGAAAATCTTCAGTTCAACAAGAGATACACCTAATGTAGCTAGTCAACTATGAGGTCAAACTGACCAACAATGCTATGGTTAAACCTGGTCAGACAACCCTCTTGTTAATTCAATCTTCCTCCTTTTAAATTTGACCCTCTCTTATATGCCTAGGCCAAATTTCGATCTCCCAGAATATGCTTAGAAACTTAGCCCTGCTACCTAGAACAATATGCCCATAATTCTGGTCTTGTTTCTAAAAAACCACTACCCATAAGTTTGACTTGTTGCCCAGTAAATCACACACGCGAAGTAGAGAGAAAAGGAGAAATATCATTTAGATGAATTCATCCTTCTTATTCTTCACTAAGATGCCTAGAATGTGTCTTCTTGTGTGAGAGGTCGAATGGTGCCTAGTGATGAGTCCCATCAATAGGTACATTTTGAATATTAATATGCCATCCTCCAGCCTTAAAACTACCCTTGTCTTGCATTAATTCACATTTTTCATTATATTATGCTTATTAAGAGGAGTAGAACGTGTGTAATAGTATGTGACCTAATGTGGTTTAATTTTAGGAAAATGAGGCATTTTTAGGCTATTGTTATGTAGGGGCTCAATGGAGACAACTAGGAGAGAATCTAAGGAGTTTACCACATCCTTAACTCCCTAAACTCAGATTGGGATCACAATATCTTCGCTCACCAGTTTTAGTTCATTGACAATCGAGTGACTCATAGTCCAAGTGAATATCACGGAAGACAAGATCAACCATTTTCGAGATCAATGAGGGCACCTTTCCTATTTTCAATGGAGTTGCTTCAACTACCTTTTTGTATAAATAAAATAGAGGAAGAGATCATTAGGATTCAAAGTTTATGTTCAACTAGGTGTAGTCATTGAGCTCCAAACATTGACATTATTATTTTCAACTTTTATGTGATGTATTAGACCTGCACTTTTTGATAATGAGAAGTTGGATTTTAAGATGCATCTGAGTTAGTTTAAGAGGGATGAGACCCTTGAGTTGGACCCAACCTAGAGGATCTAGTCCCTCTTCTTGTACTTATGTTTCTTCTTGATTCCAAGCAATTCATAGTTTCTTGCATTCCAGTATAAGTTAACCTATAAAATCCTATGGTTGCAGCCTCTACATCACCTCTCTTATGGGAGAATCGATGGAAGGATTCATGACCACAACCCATAAATATTGTGTTTATGATTTCTTAAAAATAGATTAGTATTGGTTGTCATGTTTTACATTTGCTTTCTATAGTTTAGAAGTTATTTCAGTGAGTAGATAAGTGGTTTACATGAATTAGATGTCGTTTAATTCAACTCATATTTTTCAGCATACGTTATCTCATTTTGCAAATGATAAATCGATGCATGCATGTAATTGATTGCAAGGTTGATTGATCTGCAGGGAAGGGCACCTTCATCACCTCCATCCTAAGTCCTTTCACCTCATTCTTCCACCTCCAAGATCTGTCCCAAAAGCCTTCTTTTACAAGATATTCTATCTAGGTCACTGAGAGAACTCATCCTAGTGCAATATAGGCCTCTGAGAGGTTTTGAGCTTTGATAGGGGATCAAACCAACCTTCTTTCATTCCCTTCAACTACTATTCACCTCTCCATACCCTCAAGCCAATTTTTTCACCTTCAAAAACCACTAGGATGCCCTCCTGTAGCAGTAGATGCTTGCATGTAGCAAACTTGTAACAACCTTTTTCTTCATCATTTTTGACCCACACAACAATTTTGACCTAGCATAGATGCATAATGACCTCCAGTTGTGATAATAAGATCAGGAAGAGCTCCTAGGCCACTCCAAACCTTCCTTGTCTTCATTGCAAAAACATAGTAGAGTTAGTTTCTTTATCATGCAAATAGGTTATTAATTTATGAGCAAGTATGAACTAGGTAGATGGCACTAATGATTTTGATTGTTAGTTTGATGAATTACGCAAGATAGATTAGTTTCTTTTCTGCAAGTAGATGAGGTAGTGTGATGAATTCTGCAAGATAACATAGCTTCATTTTTTCTAGGTTAACCTTTATCTTTTCATGAATTGAGTAATGAGGGTTTTACAAGTTGAGTCAATAGAATTTCTATTTTCATGCTTAGAAGAAATTTCGAATTTGTCATTTTATCAAGCTTCCATTCTAATTCAGTAGAAGGGACTGTCTCTGAGCAAATTTTTGATCTAATGTCATAACTGAAGGTGGCATGAGTGGAATCCTGTCTGCTGTGCATATAGCACTGCCACCTTGAAGTTTGTATGAATCTCGGGTTGATAATTTGAGTTGAGGAGCCCTTGGGAGTTTTAACATTCTTGGTGCAATACCATGACTCACCACTTTTTGGCTCCGTTGCTGGGGAGGTGTCTTGGTAGATGTTGTTTCTGCTTAAGCATTGTTTTATGTTTTGCATACAATTTTGAAGAAGTAACATAAAAGAAAAAGAGAAAAAATTTCTTTCATGCTTCGTAGGAGTAGAGATACTCAAGGAAAATTCTTACCAAAATCCCCCACACCCTCAAACAGTCAACCATCACTCTTCTTCGGTGACTGTCAACTTCCCTCTCTAACCCTAGGGGAGTTAGAAGACCCTCTAGGTGAGAACCCTAAAATTTTTGAAGAGAACCTATCGGGGAAGAAGAAGAACCCAGTTGACCTACCCAAAATATGGCTGAAAACAGTGGTAATGAGGTTTTCCTTATTAGAGAGACCAATGGAGAGGCTAGGATGAAGAATATAAGCCCTACTACCCCTCCACACTTCCATGGCGTAACCTCTAAGGATCATATCATGTTTGAATTTTTTGTTGTCTGTAGGACCTATGACTATGCCTCTGATGAACAAAAGCTAAATTTATTCCCCTCTACCCTTAAGTATGCAGTCTTGCTGGTTTATGGGTATACCTAGGGGTAGTATCACTACCTGAGCCCAAATGCAACAAGACTTTAATAAAAATTACATGGACTATTGTATGTCCAAAGAAACTAAGGAAAAAATATTTGCGATGACTCTTGGACTTGATGAATCCTTAGAAGACTATGAGGAGATATTTCAACTCAGTCATAGGAAGGCCAACTGCACGCTTGATCCTGAATCACCCAAACTAGTTTTTCTCTGAGGGATCAAGGAGGACATGTTGGAGACCATCAACATGCTGTATGGGGGAGATATATATCAATTATCCTATGATGCCATTAAAATGTGTTCAAGAATCACTCTAGGTCTGCTAGAAAGAAAGGTAGGGATAATCAAGGCTTGGTCAGTTCCTTTCCCTCCATAACTTCCATTAAGAATGAGATAGGAAAAATGTTTGAGGATTTCAAGAGTGAAATGTTGCATACCTTTGCACTGAAAATGGATAACATGCAAATCAAAAGAAAATAGGGGGAAGCAAAAAGGGCACTAGCTATTTTTTGCCCAAGATGCACCAAAAGACATCCTGGGAACAAGTGCCCCTTAAATGTCATAGAAGTATGCCTAGTCTGTGAAGAAAATCATGCAATAGACAAGTGCCATTAATTTCCAAGACCAAAATTTGTATATCAAGGAGCAGAATGGGGGTCAGAGCAAGTTTGTTTCATCAATCAAAGAATACCTCAAGGACCTAGGCCATATCAAAAAGGCATGCAACGTGAACACTACTCCTATTATAATCCAAGTCAGGCTACACCCTTGCAACCTTGGTACTCTTCCACTCACCCATCTTGGTCCACATCCCCTTCTTGGCCTTATGCTCCTCCATATCCTCCTCAACGTGTCAACCATCCTTTTCAGCCATATCCACCTCAATCTTCTCAATGGGGCAACCCATCACAAGGGTGGAGGCCTCAAGCTAACTAGCCTCCTGCTTTACTACCTCCACCCTAACCTCAACCACAACTCACTCATCATACTCGACCTAAGCAACCTCAAATTCCTTCTCAACCAAATCCGAACTCGAACAATAAGCAAGCCTAGCAGGTCTTTAGTGGAGAGACATCTTACCCTGCTTATGTTGTGGAAATCCAGGAGATCAACCTTTAGTTTGGGAGAGTGCTTCCAGATAACCATCCACTTTCTCCACCCGAAGAGCTTTGATCCAGGTGGATGTTTGTGGCCACCCACCTATCCCATTTGGACCCCCACAATTGTCTCTTTCATCTTTTTCAGTTTCCTAAATTGTAGCACATTTTACTATTTTTAGCAGTTTTTCGGGTCCTGAACTTCCGGAGCCGTTTTGAGGCCCTAAATGACGTTTTGTTTTGGGAAATTTGGGGCAACATCGGTCCATGGACCGATGTTGCCTTCGAAAGTGGTAGTTCTTGGATAGAACTTTCTAACGAGCTATTGTACGCGTCAAACGGAGATCGTATGCCAAAGTTACGACCCCGGGAAATTGATGTACCAATTTACCCAAATGGGGCCCAAAATTTTGCGTTTCATCTTCTGGGGTTAGGTTTTGGGATGTGAAGGGTTTTACATTGTTTGTCAACAATAAATAGGCCTTCGAGCCTCATTGTAATACAATTGAGAATAGTTCAGAGGCATGTAGCCACACATATCTTCTCAAAGATAAGCTACCATCGCCCTAGCTGGTTTATTTCCATTTCTGGTTGTAAGCATATTTCAGTGTTTTCCATTAATGAAATGAAGTATTATGTCCGCTGCATATATGTCTTGATGGTTATCTATGTATTTTATTGCATTCCTATTTAAATCCGGATCAAGCTTCAAGGAGAGAAGGAAGAGAGTATTCGTCAAGTCAATCCACCTCCTTTTCCTAATAGGTTGACCCACCCTAGTTAGCACACCCTTGAAGAGGTTGAAATTTTGGGAGAATTGAAGAATTTGTGTGTTAAAATACCCCTTCTCCAAGATATTAAATATTTTCCCATTTATAATAAAATCATCAATTAGAAACGTTTCAAACATACCGAGTCAAGAAAAAGATACAACCCCACCATAAATGTTGTTGGGAAATTATCTAATTTGATGCTTGGGAGGGTGATCTTCCTAAAATATGTAGACCCTAGAAGCATTGTAGTATATGTGCACATTGATGGCCTTATATTCCCTAACACCAGAATTGATATTGGGGCTACCATCAATGTGATGACTAAGGAAACCATGCTAAAGCTAAACCTCCAAGGAGTTTTAAGAAAGACCGACATAGTGCTGCAGCTTGCAGACAGATCCATAGTAGCTCACGAGGGATTTGTTGAAGATGTTATGATCTTCATTGACTCTTGGGAGTATCCTACTATTTTCCTAGTTCTCCAGCCCAAAACCAAGTTCAATGGCTATCCTCTCATCTTGGGAAGGCCATGGTTAGTCACTGCTGATGCTTACATTAGTTGTAGGGTTGGTAACATGGCCATTAAGAATGGGCATTTGTCTAGACAATTGGTATTGTATCCTCCTGCTCAACCATCCATTGAGCATGACTTACCCTTGTGGTTAGAAGAGGAGGAAGAATATGAAATATATCATACCACCCCTCACCTGATATGCACTCTGGACATCATTATAGGAGGGGGAAACCTGATGAAGATGATCTCATTGACCACATCCTTCATAATCAACCTCCCACTCCCATACCCATTGATGAGTTGATGTAAGGATATGAGAGTAATAGTTGGGATGACTTATTCCCTATTGAATCAAGTCCATACGATGTCAATACTGTATATTTTGGCCCATCCAAAACCTTAAATTTCAACCCTTCTCTCTTTGAAAAACAAAAAGAGAAATTGTACAAAGTGGTGAGGCAACATCTGGATACTTTTGCTTGGGACTATAAGGAAATGAAAGGTGTGCATTCCTCAGTCTATACCCACCATATTTACATCAAGGAGGGATGCAAGCCTATGCACCAACCCCAGAGGAGGATGAAACCGTCTCTTAAGGATATTGTGAAGGAAGAACTGCAAAAACTACTTGATGCATTGTTCATATACCCTATTTTAGATAGTGAGTGTGTATCGCCTCTTGTGTTAGTTCCCAAGAATAATGGGAAGTGGAGGATCTATGTGGATTACAGGGAACTTGACAAGGCCACAAAGAAGGACCATTTTACCTTTCCCTCCATTGACTAAGTCCTAGATGGCCTTGCAGGGAAGAAATTCTTCTCCTTCCTGGATGGATTTAGTGAATATAATCAAATCCATTTTAGCCATGAAGACCAAGACAAGACCACACTCACATGCCCTTGGGGTACCTTTGGTTATAGGGTCCTTCCATTTGGTTTTTCAATGCCCCTGATACTTTCTAGATGACAATTTTGAGTATTTTTGTTGAGTTGGTTCATGATTATGTGGAAATCTACATGGATGATTTCACTCCTTATGGATGCGACTTCCATGAAGCTCTCTCAAATCTATGCAAGGTTTTGAAAAAATGCATTGAAATGAATCTCTCTCTAAGAATTGAGAAATGTGAGTTCTTGATGAATGAGAAGATTGTCCTTGGCCATTTCATTTCCAAAGAAGGAATACAGGTGGACCCAAACAAAATTGCTATGATCAAAAGGGTCCCTACCCCTCAGAATAAAATGGATGTATGGAGCTTCTTAGGACTAATAGGGTATTATAGGATATTCATCCAAGACTTTAGTAAAGCCTTTGTTTGGTTTACTGGCCAAAGATGCATATTTTTGTTGGACCACCAGTTGTCAAGAGTCCTTTGAAGTGTTGAAAGAAAAGTTGACTATTGCACCCATCCTAAGAGGTCCCAACTAGGAATTGCCTTTCCATATCCATACTGATGCATCAGACAAAGCTGTGGGGGGAGCCTTGGGACATGTAGACCATAAGTTTCCTTATGCCATTTACTTCATTAGTAAGAATTTGTCTAAAGCTGAGCTGAATTACACCGTCACTAAAAAATAGATCTTAGTTGTAGTACATTCTTTAAACAAATTTAGGCACTATATCACTGGGTACTAAAATTTGGTTCATACTGACCATATAGCTATTAAATATTTGATTAACAAGCCTAATGTTAATGATAGGATAATTAGGTGGTTTTTATTGCTACAGCAGTTTGATTTGACTATCTTTGACAAACCAGGAAAAGAAAATGTGGTTGCATATTTTTTGTCTAACTTAACTTTGCCTGTAGGTAATGAAGAGATGGTGGATGGTCAACTTCCAGATGAGAACCTCTTTTCTATCTCAGTGCTTTCTCACTGGTTTGCTGATATAGAAAACTACTTGGTTATTGGGAGGTTCCCTCCTAATCTATCACATAGGGAGAAAAGCAAGATTGTAAGGAAAAACTCCCCTTTCACTTAGATTGGGGGAAATATTTTTAGATTGGGACCAGATCAAATATTGAGGAGATGTGTAAGAGAGGATGAGGTCTTTGACATCCTCTTAGCATGTCATGACAATCCTTGTGGAGGTTATTTTGTTGCAAAAAGGACAACCTTTAATTTTTTACGGGTTGGTTACTATTGGCCCACCTTACATCAATATGCAAGGAGAGATACCAGTAGATGTGATCAATGCCAAAGAATGGGAAAACCCACACCAAGGGGATGAAATGCCCCTACAACCTCTATGGAATTTGAGCCATTTGATAAGTGGGGCATGGATTTCATTGGGCCAGTTGATTCACCATCAGGGAATAAAATGTACATCATTGTGTACAGTGATTACTGGATAAAGTGGGCTAAGGCAAAGACAGTTAAAGAAAGAATTGAGCAGAAAGTGGTTTTTTTTTTTAAGAGAACATATTCTATAAGTTTGGGTATCCAAGGGAGGTATTCACTTATCAAGGAGAAAAAGTCACATCCAATTTGATTGAGGATCTCATGAGGCAGCACCATATCAAGCACTAGATATCCACTGCCTATCATCCTCAAGAAAATGGGCAAGTAGAGGTCACAAACAGAGGACTGGAGAGTATCCTCATGAAAGTTGTTAACATGATCAGGAAAGATTGGGCAGCGAGACTAGTAGAGGCCACTTGGGCCTACAATACCACTTGGAAAACCACCACTGGATTTACTCCATATGATTTGGTTTATGGGAAGAAAGCTCTGCTTTCTCTTGAGTTTGAATATAACACTTTGATAATGGTAGATCAGTTGGACTTATATGTCACCACAACACATCAAGAGAGACTTCTCCAACTAAATGGCTTAGATGAGTTTAAAATGCGAGCTCTCTTACACACTGAAGTCATACAGTTACAAAGAAAGTTATGGCATGAAAATCATACCAAGGAAAATCCTTTTCAAGAAGGGAATTGGGCCCTATTATATGATTCTAGGTTCAAATATTTTAAATAGAAGGTCATGACAAGATGGTTGGGCCCATACCTAGTGGAAAAATGTCATGAAAATGGATATGTCTAGATCATAACCATTGATGAGGAAGGCATCCCCTTTCTTGTAAATGGTTACAAGTTGAAGTTATATAGAAGATCTCTGTCCAAGGAGGAATTTATCAGTTCAATCAACAAGGAATCGAATGTGATGAAAACTCTATGAGGCATTTGAGGCCAACTCTTGGGTTGAAAACCTCTTTGAGGCAGTCTAGGAGAAAAAAAAGAAAGAAAAAATAATAAAGATCCCTAAGTGAAAACCTCTCTTGAGGCACCTAGGGCTAGCATGCAGGTTGAAAACCTCCTCTGAGGTAGCCTGTGTGTCTCAAGGAAAAGAAAAATAAAACAAAAAAAAGTGAGAAAAGAAAAGAGGAAAAGGAAGAAGCTTATATCCTATTTTCTAATCCTTCTTTTGTTTCGTAGAGTTGTACATAGTGGAGGATTTCATGGTTATAGGCCAAGACCTACAGACTTCCATCCATTCCTCTATCCATACACCCCATATCTATCCTCTCAATTCACATTTATATCTCTCTCCACCATCCTATCATCAAGAAATTCGAAATTTACCTCCTCTGTGTGTTGTGACAGGAAGGACTTGTGTTGCTAGAAGAAGGTCATGTAATGCTACATGAGGAGTCTATGGAGCTAAAGGAGGGAGATCAAAGGAGGAAAGTGATCCAAAAGGCCATCTTGATTCTGAGAAAGGGTAAAGAGGGCCCTCCTATGACTTTTCCATCACTTATCCATCATCCATCCACTCATTTCACCAAAAGTTTGCTCAAACTTCTCCACTCTGTCCTTCATTAAAAAAACACTAAAGCTATCACTTTCTATCTCTACAATGCCTACACTCTATTATAACCCTATCCTCATCATTCATCATCATCTCCCTCATGCCACCTGAAGACTTAAAGGGGAGAACAAGGGACTACTACAACAAGAAACTCTCCTGTAGCAGCTTATACAACTACATCGATATTATGTTTTTTTCACCACCAGAATGGATGATGAAGCTCGGTTTACATCCATGAAGAGACACATCATTCTCAGTGAGGTTTTCCACCAACTATAGTAGCTTGAATATTAGAAGAAGCACATGAAAACACACAACAACAACAACAACCAAGGCAACATAAAAAATGAAGAAATGCACATGAAATAAGTCAAAGAGGTCAACTCCCTTGTTCATAATGATGAATGGCCCAGCTTGAGTATGAAATCCTATGCAATAGATTAATCCACATGTAGGCTCAGGTATGACAACCCTAACCTCCTCCCTCTGCATAAAAATGACAATTTTTTTTTTTAAGCGATAAAAGGTATTTTAATAGGCTGGTGGTGGCTAGTGAACTTGGCCACCCTCGAGTAGTCAACTCAAGTGTGAGTTAAGTTACCCATGCAATGCGGAAATGTCAACTCAAAACAAACTGATGTCATCGAAGAGTGGGGTGATAATCACGAGGAGGGAGAGATTATGAGAGTTAGTGGGGACAACAGTCCAAAAGAAGAAACTCATGTTAATGTCGAGTCACCACAACGCTCCAAGATTTTAACCAAAAAATGATATTATGTGTTGGCTCGACTCCATTTACACCATCACTCATTCCAAAAACCAGTGGAGGAAGGGTGAGCTAGTGCTTCGAGCAACTAAAGTGCCATCGAGGAGTTTCAAACCCTATCTGCATAGTGCTACAGGAGAAAACTACATGCATGCTTGCAATTGGTACATGAGGGTTGAGAGGAGCTATAAGAGGAATTGAGAGGAGAAAAATAAGTCACCATGGCTCAAGAATATTTGAAAAAATTCATGCACACTGAGAATTTCTCTAATAAGAAGTAAGTGATACCCTCCTCCTTTGTTTCGACACCTAATTTCATGAATAGTCTGCTTGAAATTAAGAGTATGTAACAATAAATTGATCAGTAGGGGATCCTTTTGGAGGTTGTTATGGTCAGGATATAAGAAATAGCTTGGTGAATATAATTTTGAGCACCCTTCTTCCTCACTATCACCAAGCATTGTGCCATTGTTTCACCACTGAGACTGCCTAAATTTTTGAAATTCCACACCTACACAACATCAAGGAATAATAGAGAATAAATGCGGGGAGAATTTAATAGAAGGGAACACTCATATATTGGGAGTATTCACCAACACCCTCATGTAGTTGATATCTTCAGAAACGAGCAGTTGTTGGGCTTATTTAAGCTACTAAAGGGGTATGATGAGGACCTTGCCCATGAATTTTTCACAACATTACACTCTCAAGGGGAAGGCAGTGCCACAACTATTGTAGGAGGGTTGGCCATTTCTCTCAGTCCAAAAATTATCAATAGAGTAATCACCTTGCCTCTAGGAATGGTATGGAGCAAAGAAGACAAGAAAGTAAGTGTCAAAACTAGGAAAACATTCTTCCTTTAAAAAGAGAAGCTTGTAAAAGACAAGAATGGAGTGAGGAGATAAATTCTGCCTTACCCGTGGGATGAGGTAGCCTACCATATCCTTAAATACATATCTTATGAAGGGATATTGAGTGTAGTTTATGCCTACCACTTCAGGTTGCTCCAAGAGCTGAGATTAAAGGCAGACTTACCCCTTTCTCAAAGACTTAGTGTCCCTCATTTTCTTATGCAGTCAACCATGGAGATGAGCTAGAAGATAAGGGAAGGAAAACATAAACATTTATCCCACCATGGCCTCATCAAATTGATAGTGGTAGATGCTCTGAACAATTTGATAATTCCTATCCTATGGAACAAATTTGTAGACATGGATAGGGATACTTTCATAAAAACACAAGCCCTCACACTAGGAGAAACTCGAACCTCTAGTGTTAGAGGAAGAGAGGGAAAAAAATAGGAAGAAGAAGGTGCAAAAATAGAAGAGAAAGAGGCAGCAAGGTCAAAAGAAGAAGAAAGAGAGATAAAAGAGGAGGAGGCAACAAGAACAAAAGGATAAGAAACAAAGGCAAAAGAGAAAGAGGCAACAAAGACAGAGGAAGGAGAAGCAAAGATGGAAGCTTAATGGGTATTAATAAAGATAAGGGTGAGAAGCTTCTAAGAGATGAGGATCAAATCTATTTTAATATCAGTGACTGATTAGGGACTTAATCTCGGCCGTTTATTCATCAACAAGAAAAGTATAAGAGAATACTTGAGGAGAATTTGGAGACACACTGACAAATACTCAGTATCTCAAGGAAAATCAATTCTCAAGTAGAGGAGATCGTTTCAAAGGGAGAGTTGTAGGGTGGAGGAAGAGGAGGGCATCAACAGTAGGCAGTGACAAAGGAGGAGGTGATGAAGGGACAGTGCAAGACAACTTAAAGAGATACGTAGTCTAGAGGAGAGATACAATGCCTACGTAGGATAACGCAGAGGGGCGCAGAGCCAGTGAGAGCCATGATGGGCCTCACAGAGTGACACAAAAGTCAGAGCAGGGTCTCCAAAGTGTCAGAAGGTCTCAAAGGGAAAGTCTCAAGTATTTTATTTCAGTTTCCCTATAAAATTATTCCTTGTAAAAGCAATTGTTGCTGAAGATGAATAAAGCCCTCATTTGCTGCACTGGTTTTCCCACATGGGATTTTTCTGGGGACAATTGTCCAAAATAACTGTGTTGATGTTGTTTGGTTCTTGTGCATGTATCTTTTTCTTTAGTTGACTATGTGATAGCTGCAGTAGAATTTATTTTAATATTTACTGAAGGGATTTTGTAAATAGCTTATTGTGAATAATAAGTAGATGAAATAAATGAGTTGTTGCAGTAATAAAATTTTAGTCTAGAAATTTTCACATGGTATCAGAGCAGAGATCCGGAAATAGTAGAGGAAAATCGATTATGGGTCATGTTATCACTCAGGTTGTCCCTAAGCTCCTGAAGGGATACGACTGAGGTAACCACAAACCAATCTTTGGATTGCAGGTTCTAGCCCACCTGCAATCAGAGAGGGTTCTCTCTTAATGATTTAACGTTGTTGATGATGATTTTAGGCTAGTTGTTGGGTTCAGGGGTTTTGGTTTTTTGTTTGGATGGAAGATGCATGTAAGGAAGAAAATTCCAAGCAGAGAGGCAAGGTAAAGCGTGATAAGTTTCAAACCATTGGGCATGGAGTCATGGATTAAGGTTTGCTGTTGCGTTTTCTTGGTCACAAGAGGATTATGGAGCGGGATAGCCACACATGAGACAATTATCAATTTTGCTGAACGGATGGAATGATGGTCAGGGATGAAAGG
>APFE031307716.1:1570-29732 GCA_000404065.3 Pinus taeda | reverse complement strand
ACTTTGAGTAGCATTCTTTCATGGCCTCTTTCTTTGGTGACTGTTTAGCAAATATGGAGCATTGCAGCATGAAAAGTATGACATATTTGGCCTGTAAAAATGTCAATCATGAAATATGAGTAACCTGCTGCAACAGGAGGCTAACAGGTCAAGAGCATGATTCAGAGGCGTCCACTTAAGGGGACTCACACAGATTTCTAGAAGAATGCACAAGGGACATAAATTACAATTATTCTATGTTAGCTTCTAGATTGGAAGAAGAAATTGCTTTCTTAGCAAGCTCTGTCTCCTCGGAGGTTTGGTATATATACATTGGAGATTTATAGCATATGATAGGAATCCGAGAATGTTTTTCAGATTATAAGGAAGAACAAATGAATTTCTATATCACCACGGGAAATAAGGCAAAGTGTACTCCAGTAGGAAGAGGTACTATAGTTTTTCAAACCGAAGCAGGAGAGCGGCTTCGAGCAACCAACATGTTGTTTGTGCCAGGATTGGGGATGAAATTACTTTCCATATCTCAACCTCAAAACAAGGGATATGGCATTTTCTTTATTAAGGAGAAAGTATAAGTCAAACAACCGAGTTGGAAAAAGAAGGCCCAGATTGGAATCAAAAGTAACAAGTTATACAGGTTGTAGCTAGAATCACCAATGGCACTTATAGGTAGTAACAGAGAAAAATATTTGAATGAACTATGGCATATGAGGATGGGACACTTACACCATGGGGCTCAGAGAATTCTCAGGAAAACAGTATCAGGAGTTCCATAACTGAGTACTGAACGAGATGATGTGTGCAGAGGGAACGCTCTAGGCAAGTATGCCAAAGCAGCGTTTTCCAAAAGTAACAATAGGGATAAGAGTGTGTTAGGATTGATACACTAATACATCTGTGGATTGATGTTCAAAAAATCTCTTAGTGGTGCCGAATACTTCATCACCTTCATCGATGACCATTCTAGGAAGACTTGGATATACTTTCTGAAAACCAAGGATGAGGTTTTCGGTCGATTCAAAGAGTTCAAGGCTCTAGTGGAGAATCTAACAGGAAAGAAGATAAAAGTGTTGCGCTCAAACAATGGTGGATAGTATGCTAACAAGGAATTCACCGTTTTTTGCTCTAAGGAAGGCATCAAAAGAGAGTGGAAATCTCCCTACAATTCGGAGCAGAATGGAGTAGCAGAAAGGAAAAACAAGACTATTGTGGAAGCATATAGGGAAATGATGTATGATCAGGATATGCCTAAATTCCTGTGGGCAGAAGCATGTAGCACGACAATTTATGTCCAGAACAGGATTCCTCACAGGGAATTGGGAAAAATCACTCCGGAGAAGGCCTTCACTAGGAAGACACTTGAAGTCAATTATTCAGGATATTTGGGATTTTAGCGTATTGCCGTATACCTAAAGAGAAGAGAAAGAAATTAGATCAAATTGTTGAGAAATGATATCTTGTAGGATATAGCGAGAATGCTAAGGCATATGGAGTCTATCTTCCAAGGAGTAGGAAGGTAGTAGCTTGGCGGGATTTAAAGTTCATGGAGGATAGAGCTTTCAAGAAATCCTGAGAAATGCCTTCCGAGCAGTAGTCAAAAGATGAGCTATTGGTCAAACCACTTCAACCAACGGAAACTAGTACTAGAAATTCTCTTGAAGACAAAGCTTCAAAACATGAGGAATCTCAGGAAGAGGAAGAGCTGATGGATGTGCCTACTACTAGTGGAAGAATGAGTCAGGAACTCTGACAGATTCTACGGGATGTAGAAGACTTCATTGGTGCACCCAGGAATAGTAAAAGGGAGCGAAGACAACCAGACATATACTAGGCCTTAGTATCTCAAGTTGGGGAACCTTCTAGTTTTCAAGAGGTTGTTCAACATCAAGTATGGGTGGATTCTAGGGTGGAGGAATAAAACTCTATAATGGTCAATGATGTCTGGGAAGTAGTACCTAGGCCTCAGGATAGATTAGTGGTAGGTTCGAGATGGATCTACAAGGTCAAATATGCTGCAGATGGTAGTGTGGAGAAACATAAAGCCAAGTTTTTGGCTAAGGGGTATGCTCAAAAGGAAGGGATAGAATACGAAAAAACCGTCACCCCGCTAGCTAGGTATACTTCTATTAGAACCGTGATATCTCTTGCAGGACATATGGGGTGGAAGATTCATCATATGGATGTCAAGACGACATTATTGAATGGGGTAATAGAAGAGGAAGCATACATTGAACAACTAGAAGGTTTTGAGACACATGAGAATAAATCTCATGTATGAAGTTTAATGAAAGCCTTAGATGGGATTAAACAGGCACCTAGGGCATGGTACGGTCAAATTGATGACTAGCAGAAGATGGGGTTCGTCAAGAGTGACACAGACCTTAATCTCTACTATATGGTTATAAAGAATGAACCTCTAATCCTAGTGTTATATGTGGATGATCTATTCCTGACAGGATTATTCAGGCTCATCAAACACTGTAAGAAGAACATAGACACAAAATTCGACCTGAAGGATTTGGTACAGATGCATTATTTCCTAGGGTTGGAAGTTTGGCAACAGAAGGGTGAGATCTTCCTTGGACAAGGGAGATATGCTACAAAAATCATGAAGAGATTCAAGATACATGACTGTAGACCTATGGCTACTCCAATGATCACCAACTGGAAGAAGATTGATGCATCAGAAGATAAAGACATTGATCCCACCTTGTACAAACATCTTATAGGGTCCCTGATGTATTTGGTCAATTCCAAACTAGACCTTTGTTACACTATAAACACCCTCAACCAGTTCATGGTGGAACCTAAGAGGGCGCACTAGGCAACTACCAAACATGTTCTCAGGTATATACAAATGATAGTCAAGCATGGACTATTGTACACTAGAGGCAATGACATCAGGCTAAGTGGGTTAACTGACGCAGATTGGGATGGAAGTTCCGTAGATCGGAGATGTACAACTGGGTACTATTTCAAAATTGGATCAGGAATGACCTCCTTGTGTAATAGGAAACAAAAATCCGTGGCTTTGAGCTCAACTGAACCAGAATACATGTCCTCTAGCACAACTTTGTGCGAAGCCGTATGACTTAGGAAATTTATTGTGAATCTATTCAGGAGAAGGATGGAAGTGACTAGGATCATGTGTGATAATTATAGTTACATGAAGCTCTATGAGAATCCAGTATTTCATGATCAGTCGAAGCACATCGACATCAGGTGTCACTTAGTCATAGACTATGTCCAACGAGGGGCAATACAGTTGAGATAGACTTATATAGGAGAATAGGTGGCAAACATCCTCACCAAGGCTCTAGGAAGAACAAAGTTTGTTTATTTTAGGGAGAAGATGGGGATGGTAAAGAATCCATTCCATTTCGGTAGCAGAAATGGATAAGTGTAAGGAGTTGTAGTGCAACAGTTAGTAGTGGTAATGCTATAGGCAACATGATGTAGCATGTTGAGAGGGAGCTGTAGTACATGTGTGACAGTGGCAGTGGAAGTGTCATAGGCAGCGGTATAAGAAGCAACGATGTAGGGGATGTGAAGCAACAGGCCAAGCATCAACACATGTATAGATGCGGAAGATCAATGTGATGTTTTTATAGTGAAACATTGCTAGAACACATTCCTCGCTAAGAGGGAGTGTTTATTTTTGGTAGCATTGGATGTGCTCTAGCCTTGAAATTTGGAGGAGAGGCTAAGGCACATGAGATCTCCAAGACCTAGAAATCATTTTGATAATTTCCTCTCGGATGAGGAGTTATTCAAATAATTAATATTTTTAATGGGTTCCTAAGTATAAACTTAGGAAAATAAAAATATTAATGGGTATTAATAAAGATAAGGGTGAGAAGCTTCTAGGAGATGAGGATCAAGTATATTTTAATCTTAGCCGTTGATTAGGGACTTAATATCGGTCGTTGATTTGTCAACATGAAAAGTATAAGAGAAGACTTGAGGATCATTTGGAGACACACTGACAGATACTCACTATCTCAAGGAAAATCAATTCTCAATTAGGGGATATCAATTTCAGAGGGAGAGTTGCAGGGTGGAGGAAGAGGAGGGCATCAATAGTAGACAGTGACAAAAGAGGAGGTGACATAGGGATAGTGGGAGACAATGCAGAGAGAGACGCAGTCCATAGGAGAGACACATAACCTACATAGGTTGATGCAAAGGGACGCAAAGCCACTCAGAGCCAAGTTGGGCCTCACAGAGTGACGCAGGGGTGGTGCAGAAGTGGGAGCAGGGTCTCCAAAGTGTCACAAGGTCTCAAAGGGAAAGTCTTAGGTGTTTTCTTTTAGTTTCCCTATAAAATCATTCCTTGCAAAAGCAATTTCTGCTAAAGATTAATAAATCCTTCATATGCTACATTGGTTTTCCCACATTGGGTTTTTCTGGGAACAATCGTCCAAAATAACAGTGTTTATGTGATTGGTTCTTTTGAATGTATTTTTTTTCTCTGGGTAATTGTGTGATAATTGCAGTAGAATTTATTTTAATATTTACTGAAGGGATTTCATAAATAACTTATTGTGAATAATAAGTAGGTGAAATAAATTAGTTGTTTCAGTAGTAGAATTTTAGTTTAGAAATTTTCTGACACTCACTCTGACAAATATGAATTTTTGGCATCCCAATACAATATTGGGAGATATGCAGTTGATGGCATTAGCATCCTTGATGAATCATGAAGGGACAAGAGTTGAGGAAGTGAAAAGGGTAATGACAAAGGAAGAAAAGGAACCATTGTATATCTAGGCAGAGCTAGTGAGCCCAAGGGTTGTCATTAGAAATCATGTCCTCATCTCCAATGATGCTTCTTTAGCACCTAAATACCTTGCCAACCAAGAGCAAGACATCCTACACTTTTAAGACACATTCATGTTGTTGGGAATATAAAGTCTGCAAGATTTCGAGAGATGGCATGCCTTACCCCACAGTCTACAGATCAAAGAATATCGCTCTCCTAAAAGGCTAAGGAATACCTTGGAGAGAACACCATTATACAAGAGGATCATGTAAAGGATGAAATTCAGGTGGATAGGATTAAAGCTTAGTCCACCCTTTCTGTTAGGATTACAAGAAGGAAGAGATGAAGCAGGAGAGCAGAAGGAATGGACGAAAATAGAGAAGAATGCAGGTTTTTACCCCCAAGAGGGAAAACCATGTGAGGATCAGGGAGGCCACCAAGGCCATTGTAGAGATGCACATGGATGAATGAGTTGCTTAGAGGATGAGAAACACCTTCAACAGGGACGTGATGATGAGTCCCATCAAAAGGTACATTTTGAAGATTAATATGCCATCCTACAGCCTTAAAACTACCCTTCTCTTTCATTAATTCAATTTTTTTGTTATATTATGCTTAGTAAGAGGAGTAGAAGGTTTTTGTCATAGTATGTAGTCTAATGTGGTTTAATTGTAGGAAAAAGAGGCATTTTTGAGACTATTATTATGTAGGGGTTCAATGGAGACAACTAGGAGAGAATCTAGGGGGTTTGTCCACCTCCCTAACTCCCTAAAATTGGTTTGGGATCACCATATCCTCTCTCACTAGGTCGAGTTCATTGACAACCAAGTGACTCCTAGTCGAAGTGAAGATCAGGGAGGACAATATCCACCTTTTTTTAGATCAGGGAGGGATTCCTATTTTCAAGGGAGATGCTTCAACTATCCTTTTGTATAAATAAAATAGAGGAAGAGCTCATTAGGATTCAATTTTTTTGTTCAACTAGGTGTAGCAATTGAGCTCCAAGCATTGACATTGTTATTTCAAACTTTTATGTGATGTATTAGACTTGCACTTTTTGATAATGAGAAGTTGGATTTTAAGCTGCATATGAGTTAGTTTCAAAGGGTTGATACCCTTGGGTTTGGGCCCAACCCAGAGGATTTGGTACCTCTTCTTTTACTTATGTTTCTTCTTGATTCCAAGTAGTTCATATTTTATTTCATTTCAGTAGAAGTTAACCTATAAAATATTGTGGTTGCAGCCTCTACATCACCTCTCTTGTGGGAGAATGAGTGGAAGGATTCACAACCACATCCCAAAAATATTGTGTTTATGATTTCTTGGAAATATATTAGTATTAGTTGTCCCATTTTACATTTTATTTTTGTAGTTTAGAAGTTAGTTCAATGAGTAGCTCTGTGGCTTTCATGAATTAGATGTCATTTAAATTCAACTCATCTTTTCCATCATAAGTTATTTCATTTTGAAAATGATAAATGGATGCATGAATTTGATTGATTGCAGGGTTGATATATCTTCAAGGAAGATCACCTTCATCGTTTACATCCCGAGTTCTTTCGCCTTCTCCTTCCACCTCCAATCTCTCTCCCCAAAACCCTATTTTATAAGCTATTCTGTCTAGGTCACCCAGAGCACTCATCCTAGTGCAAGACAAGCCTTTGAGAGGTCCTGAGCTTGGCTAGGGGTTCCTAGGCCACTCCAAACTTTCCTTGTCATCACTGCAAAAACATAGTAGAGTTAGTTTCTTTAGCATGCAAATAGGTTATTAATTTATGAGAAAGTATGACCTAGGTAGATGATACCTGTGATTCCGATTACTAGTTTGATGAATTATGAAAGATAGATTAGTTTTTTTTTTTTTTTTTGCAAGTAGATGAGGTAGTGTGATGAATTCCGCAATATAACATAAATTCATTTATTCAAGTAGGTTAGCCTTTATCTTTTCATGAATTGAGTAATTAGGGTTTTGCAAGTTGAGTCAATGGCATTTCTATTTTCATACTTAGAAGCAATTTCCAATTTGTCCTTTTATCAAGCTTTCATTCTAATTCAGTAGAAGGGAGGGTCTCTTAGCACTTTTTTTTTTTTATCTAATGTCATAATTGAGGGTGGAATGAGTGGAATCCTATATATTGTGCATATAGCATTGTCACCTTGAATTTTGTACGAACCCTGGGTAGATAATTTGAGTTGAGGATCCCTTGGGAGTTGCAACATTCTTGGTGCAATACCAAGGCTCACCACCTAGTGGAGGAGGTTGAAGCTCTATATATAGCGATTTTCCTATCCAAGTGGGTTTGCCTCATCCCTGGGGCCGACTTGACATGAGGGAGGGCCAACTTGGCAAGTTTGAAGCAAAATTCAAAAATTAAATTTCGAGATTCTCTCTTCTAATACCGACATGAAGAACATGTCTTACAATAATTATTTCAAGGGATAAACAATGAAAATGACATCAAGAACATGTCTTACAATTTCATTATATATTTTAAGGACTAAAATACAAATTATGAAGACAACCATAGCTACAAAATTGAACACTCCCTCTTAGCTAGGGAGGTATTCATATTTAATAAAAAAATGTTCTTTTGTTGAAAAAAATCTCTAAGAAAAGGTTATAATAGATCATCATCATTATTAAATTACTATAATATGGTCAACAATTTTGACACACGATAGACCCATAGCTTCAACTAATTACCATAATTTTTTCAAACAACTTTGACACATGGTAAGTCAACAACATCAACAAGTTACAATAATTCGGGTCGGTACCTTAGACCTATGGTATATCCTAAACATAATCTTAGTCGGTACTCTTGACACATGGTACATCATTTAGAATCAACTAATCACCATAATTTGGGTCTATCTGACACATGGCATACAAACTATTCATGGTTCACCATCATTCGGGTTAATATATTTGACACATGGTGAATCTCCAAAGGCCACACTTTATATGAGTAATTCGAGGCCTAATGCTAAACGATCTTGATGCTCTAGGACCATTCTTCCTAATTTGGGTCAACATACTAGATTTTGGAAGAATTATTGTCCTATATAGGACCGTTCTCTCTAATTTGGGTCAACATACTTGACATAGGTTGAATGTTAGTTCATGATGCTATCTCATTAGCACTCCCTCTCACTAAGAGAGGTATTCTCAGCAAGTCCAAGCTTGTCCCTGAAGTATACAATCTTCACTATGGATAAAGGCTTTGTAAGAATATCAACTATCTTCTCATTAGTAGAGATATACTCAAGCTTTGTTTCTCGCTTCTGCACCATGTCATGGATAAAGTGGTACTTGATATCGATGTGCTTCAAACTCTCGTGGAAATTTGGATTCTCTGTTAGGTTCACACAACTTTAATTGTAAAAATTTATCATGGTTGGTTCTAACACCTAATCAAATAGTCCCGCGAGTAACTTTCGAAGCCACACTGCTTCACAAATTTCTAAATTGGCTACAATATACTCTACCTTAACAGTGTTGAGTGTAACAAATTTTTGCTTCCCACTCATCCATGAAATAATAACAGAACCTAAACTGAAGTAACCTCCATATGTACTCTTTCTATCCTTAGTACTCTTCTCCCAATCTACATATTTATATCCCTACAACTGTGTACGACTGTGTTGGGCATGGAATCCCCCCAAGGCATGTTTTCGGGCTTAAAGCCCAAGTTTTGACCAAATCTTGTTGTAAAAGCTCCACGAATTGTGGGCACGGGGCACAAAAGTATGTTAGAGTCATAAGGTTGTCTGCCCTAGTTTTTTACTATAATGTCAGCTGGATAGACCTACCCATGGTCCGTGGACCATGGGATTTGATGAAAGGAGATTTTGGGGGTAAGGCAAAATCCCTTTCATATCAATTTTTCGATCCTGATGCCTGTGGGTTATGGCCCACAGACCTATCAGAAGCATTTTTATAGTGTTTAAGCCTCAAGCACCCGTGCAACACATAAAATTGGGACCACTCACTCTATCGGAATACACAGGAAGCACACTCTTGAACACATAAGCTGTACTTCAGAAACATTACACCCGCAACTATAATTATCGGCGGGTCCGCTCTTGGTCCATCTCCTTCCCACTGTGCTCTCCATTATCCGATCTCTGATCAGCCTTCACCTCTGCGGGTAGCAATTAAATCGCAACCATTGATCTGGTGCTCGATTCGACGGTTGTCGTTGGCCTGATCAATCAAACTTGCGCGACAATATTCCACCATCGATCACCTTTCTCAAGATCCAATAGTTCACAAGGATTTCGGGTAGACAACAAGCACGAGGATTAACCGCCCAAAAAATGATTTCCTCTTTTCTCCTCATTGCTATGTGTTGCTTGATGAGTGGAATCAGGTGCTCACCCTTCAATACCACTTACCACTTTTCGCTCACCCGAAATACCACTTCCACTGTTGTGAAACCACTTTCATCGCGAATTAACTTCCGCACTCTTCCACCATGCGATGAATGTTGATTTCTTTCATCAGACAGTTTTGATGGTTCCTTCAGGTTCCTCCGTATTTTGATCTGAATCGTTGATCTCTGAGATCCAACGAATCTTGTGCATTCTTTCATTCGTCCACCATTTGATGGATTCTGCACTTAAATCCAGTTCCTCTGCCATATACCATTTCAAACATGACATAACAAATAGTTCATCTATCTTTAGATTGCCATCGATCCTCGTAGTGATTGATGGTCGATCAATACTACAACATGCATACTCAGACTGTTCAAGAAATACAACACATATGCATACAATATCAACACTGAACACACTTTTCTATTATATACAGACGATTACAAGCTAAGGCATTTTAGCCTTAGAACAAACTCCCTCTCGACTACATTGTATCTATCTCTGTTACACAATTTCTATTTGTTACTCTCTAACTCTCGCTCTATCTGTCTCATGATATATATATATAGAACATGTAGGTTCATTGTTACAGGAATATTGGATCGGATCACTGAAAGGATCCAATCAATCCTCTCCTCAAATATCTCAACTAATCTCTTTATATGCATACATAAGGAAGATCACATTTAATTAAGTCTTCTAGAGACTTTATTCATTCCATCGAATGAGGTCTATTTTAACAGATTTCTCCGGTTTAGTTCTGATGGTCCACATCTTCCTTGCTTCCTCCGCTTTGGATTCCTCCTTTAATGAAGAATGTTGAATGCTCCTGTATCAAGATTGTATAAATAGAGTGAGGCTCTAAGTGTAAAAGGGAACTAACTAAGAATGAAGGAATAAGTAAGTCTAAGTGATTGAGTCGTAGTGTGAAGTGTGTCTTTGGGTGGTAGAGTAGGAGAAGGCTCTACAACTGTGTGCGTAGAGGCCTAGTAGTCCGCAGTTGAGTGCGGGGACCCCTGCAATTGAGTGTGTAGGGCAAGTCGAGTTTGTAACTGTGGAAAGAATCAATAAAGAGAAGTTTTGCTATAATTCTGTGCATCTTTTCTAGTGTATTGTATGAATGAATGTAATTTACAAGTATACTATCTATGTACTGCACAAACTTGTATGAAGATTTTATGTTGTTAAGTATAATTTAAAGCACTCAGGTAGGCAAAGATAATTAACTAATCTAGGAATATAAGTAAGGTGTTGGGTAATAACGTAGAGCGCGATGCACAACCCTTGGGTAGGGTTGCACGAAGGTGGTATATCAGGTTGCGAGGAACAAGAAAGAACTCATCAGACATCTCCAGGGTGTGGAAACCTGGTTCTAGCACCCTTCCATACTACTTGGGGTGAGACCTCAGTCCGCGCTTCGTGGATTGCCGGGATTTGTTTGGCTAATTAACTCTGAACCTGGGTCAGGCCCCAACAAGCCAGCAAATGGTTCCGTTGCCAGGACCAGGATATGCATAGATATGTCTGATGTTGTATCACTAGAATCCAACCAAGAAAGGAATTGAAGAGTGGGGCGTAGGAAAATAGGAATCTGCAATTATCAAAGGAAGAATGCTTAGATTGCTACTTATATACAAAAATACATGAAATTTTCTTTGCATCCTTCCCTACTAAGTTGTATGATTTGATCGCGGAGCTAGTAGATAACCAAGGAAGGTGTAAACTTGACAAACCTATTGTGTGGACTCCATAATTGGTGCGCAGACTAGAAGCATCAGAAGATAAGATTACGCGTGCTGTCGATCACTGGCTAGATCAAATCATAGGAGGATTCATCACTGAATTCACGGTAGATACTTTAGTTAGCTATAGCGAGGCAGAATGACACTTCCTCAAGGGACCGCAAGGTACATATGTTAAATCTTTGAAAACTTGGATTAAAATGCTACTATGTGAAAAGCGGGTTATGCAAATACATTGATTTTTGGGGCTATGCGGAGTGGGAGGATCTATAGAAACAAAGGTAGCACAGAACTAGAAACTAGTCCCTTGATTTCACCTCCGCGAGGAGGCGAAGAGGAGCTCGCAAAGGTTTCACCAAGGAGTGCGATCAATTTGATAAACTAGAGAATTCCGTGCATACCACCCCCACTCACACCAGCACTAGTTTCACCATATTCACCCCCGACTTCGCCCATACCCCCTCCGCCACCACCGCGAAGCAGTATGGCTAACATGATAAAGCTACCGATGTTCAAGGAAGCAGGACATGATGAGTACACCTGTAGAAGTTATGAACTGACGATGGATCAAAATCCTACCTACAGAGTTAAGGCCAAAGCATGGGCCCTCGATCAAAATGAAGGAATGGCGCACACTGGATTTCAGGGGCGCGGATGAGGCCGAGGTGGAATGGGGCCAGGAAGAGGTCGTAGACAGTTGATATGTTTCAATTACGGAGGATTGGAGCATTATGCTCACGATTGTACAAATCCAATGACACCATCATTCTTATATTGTATGCAGTTTGATCATGAGACAAAGGACTGTCCAACACTGATAGCGAGGTTACACGATAAAGGAGAACTCCAACCTTTCCCGACTCAGAGCCTACAAATGATGAGGTTTAAGCCACGCGAGGAAGACCCTAATGTAAATATTGTGCTCCAAAGTGGTGTTACGACAAGGGATGACAAAGGCAAGCAACCCGAAGAAAGTACCTGGGTTTGCAAGGCTCCAACAAAGGAACCAAAATTTGATTTGGAGTGCGCTAAGGAGACATTCATGGAAGCTAAGAAGAGCTTTGTTGATGCCTCCACTTCAGGAAGTAAAGACAGACTAGAGTCGGAAATGGACCCATCGATGCTCACTACATTATTGGAGAGATGCATGAAGCTATTGCACGACAACAAGGCTGTGAAGGGGTTGCAAGAACTCATAACTAGATGTGCTGGGATTGCGCCAGGAGAACCGCGCGTAGTCCGGAAGCTTGAGAAGCACACGACGTGAACAGGAAGGGAGATGATATTGACCATGCAGATCAGGGAAAAAAAGTCACTGCGTGTAGTGGTACCTTTAGACCTTGCAGAAGGATCATGATACATAGAGCCAGTGTGTGACTACGATAGCGACGATGATCTAGACTGCATCTACAAGATAATTGCATATGAGAAAGACTGGGTAAATCCAATCGTGGAAAGATGAATCGTGGGAGTGCGAAAGCTCCTGTACATCAGATTCTAAAGAAGAGATAGAACGATGGCAGAACCAGTTACACGAGGTAACTAGGTTGAAATGTAACATGATGACAAGGTCACTGCGCTACATAGAAACAAGGGTAAGAGATCTGCCTATGTATGACGGGTTAGGTGAAGTTGAGGAGTTCCTGAACAAATTTGAAAAATAAGTGTCAAAACAAAAACGTTTTGATGCTCTGAAATGGGTACTGCGCACTACGCCTGCAAGGTGGCGGGTACGCACCGGAAGAGTTTTGAGGACTAGCATGATTGCTGAAGGATGATGCACCTACGATTTGGGAAGCCTCAGATGTGGTTAAAAGATAAGTATGATGGATGAAACGGCCCGCGCGCCCAACTTTCCAGGTGGGAACAAGCATATGGTATGAAACTTGTAGGAATACACACAATACTCATAGTAGGAGACATGATTGAGACACAGGTGCAGGCAAGACAATGGCGTGGACGACCCTTTCGTTTGGGACCAAGAAATATGGTAAGGCCAAGCACACAGAAACATATTCAAGTAGAAGCTTTTGGCAAAGTACGCGAAGCACTGAACATGGTCCACCATGTGAAGTGGGTTGACTGGGACCTGCACATACCAACAGTTCTCTGGGCATATAGGCCTGTGTGCAAAACCTTGACCATGTTGGCACTGCCAAGGCTAGAGTATGAAGCAAATAAAGTAAGCCCTATAATACTAGGAGAACTTAGACCGTGCATGATCACACCAATAGCTACGATGGTTCGCGGAACCTTGGAATCAGAAATCCAATAGGGAAATTTTAGGCTCCAAGAACTTGAAAAATAAAGGGTGCCATTAAGGAAGAAAAGCACTTTGGTGGACGCGGAAGTTAGGAAGATAAAGGATGGGATAAAGGAATATTTTCTCGGCAAAAAGACTAGGGTGGAAAGGCCAGATGTGTACGACCGTGATGACAGGTTTAAGGCCTATTTCTATGAATTTATTAGTCTAATTCCTTGGCTTGGACCGCATGTTACTAAGAGAATTAACCAGGGTGATGCACTGCAGACGATAAGGTGCATGATGCCGCCAATAACGCAAAAAGGTAGGGATTTCCCAGGAAGAATGCTGGATGACCAGAGGAAACCACACATAGGTGGTGCGACCACCTAACTAGCTGAGGGAGGAACGGTCTTAGCACTCCAGGTGGTTGAAAGGGAGCGCGAGACTATAAACTATTATGCCCGGGAGCTGCGCGCAGAAACAAAAAGTCACAAGGTCTGTGACTGCACACGAGGGGCTGCGCTGCCGCGTGGGTTGGCCAAAAAGTGACCATTGGAGTCACTATTCACAATGGGGTGCTCGACTTAAGGCCAAATGGAGTAGGTGATAGGCATTTAAGACATGATTTATGGGTAAGATTTGGAAAAATCTGCCACCAAGGGAGCATTAATGAATCGAATTTGGGGGGAATATTCGAATTCAAATTCAAAAAGTGATATAAATTACAAAGGGCTGCCCAACAAACAACACCTGTTCATTTGCGAATTGAGCGATTGAGTAGAGCCCTAATTGTTGTGAGCCAAGCATTGATTGAGCCCTTTAGTTCTCGAGTGCTCGATTGTTGGACGAATATGATGGCAATAGTTGAGGACGTTATGGAGATAACCGAAATGACTACCGGAGAGGCCGTGCAGGTCCTGACTGTGAGGGATGATCCAGAAGGTTTTGGGATTGTGGTGAAAATCCCAAAATCACTGCGCATGCGAAGACCTAAGAAGGACAAACAAGCAATGGTTCCCATACGTGTGTCCCCATGGAATCTGCTACGCACCAAGCTGTCAATGGGGGAGAAGGGGAAGGCGTCACCATAGAGATGGATGAAGAAGAAGAATATATGGAGGATCTTATCATTGTAGAGGACGAGGATGAAGGCATGTAGGATGAAACTCAGCCTACGCACCCTACGACAAAATTTCCCACCTATGTCCCCCCGTGAAAAGGGAAGATGAAAGTGCCCAAGGACCTAGATGAGACCAAGAGCTCGCTCCTCGCAGACAACATTATGTTTGAGGGCATGCACCTGGGACACATGCTGAGCCTGAAATTCAAATATTTAGACCTTGCTGACCACGAGAAGTTCCCCCACCTTGAGACCAGGAACCTCATGAGGCCCAAGCAGAACACCGCGATGTGGGTGACACAATTAAAGCAGCGGAAGTAGTTGCGCGGAGTGGAATAAGCTGGGTTACTGAACCGGCTCTAGGTGCTGCACTTCCACCGTGATCCAATATCCATTTTCATCATCAGGCAGTTGCTCTGCCTGGTGCATGATGGCTGTTTGTGGCTGGAGGAGCCCATCCCCATCACAAAAGACCTATTCACCACATCTCCCGGCTTCCATGAAAAGTAGAGGACCCCGAGGACATATCGGAAGGAAAGAGCAGTGACTTGGCCGTCATTGAGGCCATGAAGAAAAAGTACAAGCTGGAAAAGAAGAAGAGGGGCTACGCCATCTCCAACGTCAAGGAGAAAGTAGTACACGTGACGAATCAAATCCTGGTAGGAAAGGTCATGTGCAAGTGTCGCGCGGATGAAGTACCCGTGCTGGTGGTAGCACTGGCTGAGCAGTGCACGGAGGGGGTCCAGTTTAACTGGTCTGAGTTCCTCTGCAAGGAGTTTTTAGAAAATTGTCATGAAGCTCAAGAATAGGGAAAAACGTTCCACTATGCATGGATTCTGCTGTCCATAGTGCTCATGGCAGGGGAATTACTAGAGGATAGTCAATTCCCCATAATTTACAGGGACCTGCCACAGGTTACGAAGTATGCTTTGATCTAGGCCACAAAGGATGCCAAGAGGACCTACGACAGTAAAATCTTCTGGGTGTTCATGGAAATGAAGCTGAGAATGGGGATCAACCCCAAGCTGTGGTTGTCACCCACTATCTACAACAGTCTGCAGAGTTTTGCATAATGCAAAGCAGACATGCATAACATTTACATCAGGGCACACAAGGACCCGACTATACAGTGGACCAAGCTACCCTTCATAGCCACAAAAATCGATAAGTCAACGACACAAAGAAAGAAATACAAGGCCAAGCTGTACATCGCATAGTTGGCATAAAAGCGAAGGAAGGAAGCATCGACAGCAGAAGTACGGGAAACATGGGATGCGACATAGAAAGCAGTTGAGCAATAGCAGCAACAACATCAACATAGGAGGAAATCATGAAGGCAGAAGAGGGCCACATGACATAGGGGCATGAGGCAGAGGAAGCAGAGACAAAAGAGGGAGGTGCGGACCCACAAACCGCGTCAATGTAGCTGAAGCTTCAACACCCAACAAAGTAGGCAGGTGGTGAGCACCAGTATTGCAGCAATAATGCTACAACTCCTGGGCTGCCTACTTTACTCTTATCAACTCGGTAGTTCGTAACAAACTTGGAAACTTCGGTGCTATATGCACAAGTACTAGTTCTCATTACAGGTTGTCACTTGGTCAGTTGGCGCGAGATCACTAGGAGCTCAAGCCAACTTCTATGGATTCCAAAGGAAGCTCTATATGTGATGGAAGGAAAGAAATATTACTCTACAGATTCTATTCTAACTGTAGAAAGGAGAAAGACTGAAATGTAAAGCAAGCCTAGAAAACCCTAATCAACCAACTAATTCTATTTTTGCAGAAAGCACTATGAAAACGATGAAAGGAATGCCATTACCTACTAAAATAAGTAAACAACATCGAACTATGCTATTTCTGGAAGTAAATAAGCAAGGACATATTTTTGGATTTTTATGTGAAATTGACATGCATGTAATTTATTGTGTGTGAGTGTGGCAACAAATAGGTGGCATTGGTGGGTGGTTTTGGTATTTTAGAGGATGTAGGATGGTGTGGATGGGTCCTAGGAGGTCTTAGGTGGCCTTCTAGAGGCTATTCCCACACTCTGCCTTCAAAAGAAAACCTACAGGAGGACACAGGAAATCTACAGGAGGAAAAACAACGTTCTATAGGAGGCCTACAAGAGGAGGCCGAGAGCAGTTTTCACTGTTTTGAGGGTGTGAGAGTGGGTGAAAAAGGTGGATTAAGGTTGGAATGAGGTGTTAGGGTGCCTATGGTCTACCATGAACAACCGGGAGAGAGAAAGATGATTGGATTTGCTCAAGGGGAGAGGAAGAAGTCCTAGGAAAAATGCAAGATACTAAGGCAGAATTGAGATGAGGTTTGGGAGACCAATAGGGCATGGATTAGATGGAGGGTGTGATTGTTGACAAGCTAGAATATTGCTATAAGAGATCCACATCATAGAAACTGATAGTCAACCCTGGAAATCAAGCAACAAGTGAAATGAATGCATTGAGGAAAAACATAGTTATCGTTAAAAGTGTCTAAAAGCACATATTTCATTAAATTTGGAAGTAAATAGTGGATCTAGAATTTCAAAATAACCAAAAATCTCAATTCTAGTGATGTCCTTGTAATAAAATATTTCCAATTTTAATGAAATATGTGTTTAAACTATGATCTATGAAAGGAGATGTTGAGAAATATTGTAGGAAAGGAAAGCATGAACGAAGACTGTTTCAAATCAGGAAGTGAACATGATGAATAAGATCTAAATCAAAGCAAAGCTGGATTATTAACCTACTAAAAAGCTGCAAACACTAGAAGTCCTATGAAGGAAGGAAATCTGTGTTTTTGGGGCAGCAAGAGGGTCTTTGCCTCAAATCATCGTCCCAAAGGGAGGAAGAAAGGCCAAGGCACTGTTGCTAGCCTTTTGAATCTTTTTTGATCAATGTTTAACCTACTACAGAAAGAACAAATGGAAGCAAACTACTAAATCATCAAAAGAAACCTATTCTTAACCATAAAAGAAATACATCTAACAACAAAGTAATCTACAAACTGAAACAAAGCATATAGATACAAGTAAAGGGGAGATTGGTTGCTTGGATTGGGCCTTAACCCAAGAGCTTTAGCCCTCTGAGGTAACTCAATGCTAGCTCAAAAACGATTCCATCTTTATTTTCAAAACAACAGCAAGATTACATGAAACTGTCACAAAAATAAGCTCGAAGTTTGAGCAGTGTTTACATAAGAAAAAAATCCAACAAAAATCCGACCCTAGTGAGGCCCTAAGCCTCTTTACTTATACAAATGAAGCTACCAATAGCTTCCTTAAAATCAGGGAGGCTTGGCTTCCAAAACTCGAGATAATCATTAGTCATCCTCCACTTGCTCAGTTACCTCCTAGTGCATGATTCGACTGCTTGTAATCCGACCTGAATGAAGGGGAATTCGAAGTAAGGAGTAATAAATGAGGTGGATTCCCTCCTATAAGTCCTCTCCTCTGTCCACTTAGAGTTATTTCTGCCATTTATCCACTGGATCCTTGACTTTGACTTCAAAAATCATCAATAATATGCATTAAATACACATAAGACCACATGGCACAATAACTAACTCAACTCACTCTATAAGCATAAATATAATCAGAAAATCATATAATAATCTACGAGAATGGTTGGTTTGACTAGGCTAGGAGGTGAAATGAGCCCATATAATTACCCATTTATGAGGCTCATCATCACCCCCTACTGAAAGTGTTGCTCATCCTCTGAGCAACTTAATCAATCTCCTCATATTTTATGGCCCTGGTGGCCTCCCTAGCATCCCAGGCTTCTGATGTGGTCTTCTCTTCTTTGCTATAGAATCTTGCATTCTTGTCTATCTCCTTCCACTGCTCTTCCTCTTCTTCTTCCCTTCTGCCTTCCAGCATTCCTAAGAGCAGTGGGGGACTCAGTTTGAGGCCAATCCAGTTGACCTTCAGCCTCTGCATGGAGTGCTTGTACATTGGCACTCTTCTCAATGCCTACTTCAATCTCATGGGGGAATGATATTCCCTAATCTACAAACTGTGTGGTAACGTGTTCCATCTCCTCATGCATGCTTGCACATAGTGATCCCCAAGTAGCCTTTGCATATCCTCAAAGTGTGCAATGGTTTGTGCCTGATTGGTGAGATATCTAGTGGCAATCTGAGGGTCATTAGCAAGCAGGTTGTGTGTGTTGATGAGTGCCATAGGATCTGATGGCTTAGCTCTTATCATTAGTGGCTCATTCTACTCCTTTACCATCAATCTTTTTATTTCTGCTACCCTCATTTCTTCATGGTTCATCCATGAGGCCATGGCCATTAATTGTAGGTTCGCTAGCTTGGCATTGGGGTCCCACACATTCATGTTTGTGAGGGCCATGTTATGTAGGTAGAATTTTTCCATCTTTGCCTTATCCTCTGATGTCATTTGGTCACATAGATCCATAAAATTCCTGTAATATTGGAAAGGCATTGTGCCTCTTTGTGCCAAAGTCTTTATCTGGAATTGTAACCATTGGTCCTTGAGACAGAGGCCGTATGATTTTTCTGGTGTTCTACATTTCAATGCCTCCATGGATAAGCTATCCATGCATGCCAACTGAGTCTCCTTACCTTGCAGTTGCCTCCTTAACAATTCATTTTTAGTTTCAAGGTGGCTTCTTGTAATTGCTTCCCTATCTCTGATAGCACTCAACTATCTGCCCATTTCTCTGAGTTTGTTTTCCATATGGCCAACATCCTCAACTCTTTTGGATTTGGCTATTTGCATCCACCTATGTGTTCTTATTCTCTCTTTCTCTAATTCAAAGAATAGTGGAATTGCAAACTTTTGTGGGATTATCCTTCCTCCCTCAAGCAGATTGTAATAAGAAGCCAGACTAGGCGGGGGATCAAGTTCTTATATCTCTGGTTCTTCCTCCTTCACCAATGGCTGTTCCTCTATCCTTTTCTCAAGCTGTTGGGTCTCCTGTAGTTTTGACAGTGTCTCCTGTAGAATTGTCTAAGCCTCATGTAGGACTGTCATTGGGTCCTGTAGTACTACCTTTTCCTTCCATGTGGAAGATCTAGGAGTCCCCCTTTCATATGTGATAGGTGTCTTGGAAGGGGATTCTTTCCCCTTGGCAGAGGGTGAATCTTCAATTGTAATTGGCACTTTTGAAGAGGGCTGAGGTTTTCCTGTTTCGATTCTTGTGCTCTTCCTAGCCCTGAAATACATGGAGGCCTGCCTTTTCCTCTTTTGCTTTGGCTTGATTGGTGTACTGAGGGCAGTAAGGGTAGCTCCTGCCTCCCTTTCAAGAGTCTCAGGGGACTCTTCTCCTTGTTATGCCTTTTCTACCTCTTTTTCTCCTCCTTTTGTCTCTTTCTCTATCTCTTTTTCTGTCCCATAAAAGTTTGGGAGGACAGATGGTGAGATGTTTTTCATTGTGGTATGTGTTTCCTCATCCACTATAGGGAATCCAAATGAGTTATCTACTTCCCTATTTCCTCTGCCTCCTCCATTATTACCTCTACCTCCTCCATTATTTCCTCTACCTCTCCCTCTACACCCTCCTTCAAATAGTGAGAATTCTCCATCTTGTTCTTCTTCTGCCATTATAGTTTCTTCAGAGTCAGTATAGGGCTCAACCTACAAGGTTATTCCTTCTTCCTCTGGTTCTTCTATTAATGGACTATGAGAGAGAGTTTCTACTTTTTATTCATCACCAGGTATTCCTAATTCTTCAATTACAATAGGCTCCCCTATGGAGGTGAAAAAGTTTATCCCTGCTATTGGAGTTTCAAAAATTTTCTCTCCTAGGACTATTTTGGTAGATGATGTAGGAGAATCTTCTGATTTAGTTTCTTCCCCTTGAATTCTAGGAATCCTATGGCTAGGAGTATGAGTCTAGGATGGAGATGTGTCTTTTCTAACTCTTGGTGGAGTAGGTGGAGTTGTAGGAATCAAACTTCTACCCCTAGCTATAAATCTACCCCTAGAGTCTCTTTCTCTATGCATGCCATTGTTGTTGTTGGTTGTTTTTTTTTTTTTTTTTTAATGAATGTAAGAGATAACGCTACCTAGTTACACTTCCCCGGCAACAACACCAAAATGTTTGGTCAATTTAGTGTCCTAAATTTCTCTACATAAATTATCAATCCTGGTATCATAAACTGATGAAGTGTAGTGCACTATATGTGCTAGATGGCCCTTCTTACCTCACTATTTTTAAGTTTTCTGTTGTTTTTGGGGTTTGATCCTTTAATTCCTAATGTTTTACAATGTACTTTAACAAAATCTTGAATCTACTGTTGCTAAGAATCTAAAGAAATGAAATGAGGACTAAAAGTGCTTTAAGCCAGATTTGGAAGTAAAGTTTAACCAAGAAAATGAAAACAAAGTTTCTATTCCTGCTCTTATTATTGTTCCAAATCATGAAATAAAGGGACTTAAAAGTGAAATTGCAACTATCTATTATGAAAACATAACTGAAATGAAATACTGAAAGTGAGATTACAATTACTAATTAGTCTATGGCAGAATCAAAACTTAATGAAAAAGTGAAAATGAAATTGCAACAAAGCTAAATGAAATTCTAAGACTGAAAATGAAATTGCAACTAATCTACTGTGGAAACTAAATGAAGTGCTTTGTCACTCTACTACACAATTTTGGGAGAACAACCTCCTTGTGATAAAATTTTGAGGAACTCTATACTTCATTGTTCTAAGAAAAACTAAATACAAAAGTGCAGAAAAAGACTCATTACATAAATGAAATATCCAACCACTTGGTTTAAGATGAACCATCAGCCAGAAGGGATTTTTAGAAATATTCACTTACAATGTGAGTCACTTAAACTAGTAATGAAATGAAAAGACAAAAATGGCACTAATCAGTTTTAACTAAGAACTTAAAGACTAATGAACAACAAATGAAATAATTACTCTACACTACTGAACTCAACTTCAAACTACTGATGAAGAAGAGAAAATAAATTAAACCAAAAGACTATTCTATACTAAAATAAAACTGTTCTGCGTTAGTAAGAAGATGACAAAAATTGAATTATGAACAAAGTTAGAAAATGGTTATAAACATCATGGAAAAAACACAGTGAATTTATAGTTCAATTAAAAAATCAAATGTGACCTTAGCCAGGGCAGGGGCCCTCCGCAACTGCTGAGGTTAAATGAACTTAATCAACACTCCAACAAATGCTTTCAATTATCCATGAAATACACAGTCTTCATATTAAAAACAAAGAATGAGTTCTCAAAATTACAAAGCGGTAATCTGAACTTAACACATGATCAAAATCGAACTGGTTCTGCATTCTTCACATAGGTATTTATAGAGAAATTATACAATTGTTTTAAGAAGAAAAATAAGCTACAACAAAACACGTAGGTAGATAGGTACATGAAATTCTCTTCCTTAGTTGTTGGAGACGTAATCTAAGGTAATGGCTGTTGGATTCAATTTGTGCAAGTGGCTGATGAAGTCCATAGCCTCAAGAAACTGCTTCGGATCCCATCATTGAGAAATGTGTACAAAATAGAGTCCTGTTTGCCATAGGTTTCTATATTTGACTTCCCTTTGACCAGAGTCTTGCTTGTCGACTTGGGCAAGGTGAATAGGACACGATCCATGCCCTGATGTTTCCAAGCTGCCCATGTAGTCATTTTTCCCTCTTGATACCTAGAACCTATAAAAGCGTGGAAGTAGCTGCGGAACAACCGATTCGCTGCAGAATGTGGCTGCGTTTTGTAGCTAAAAGACAAAATCTTATTCAAATAACAAACATATAAGTATAACATGTAAATCATTAAAATGTTCTCCTTGAGGCAATGTGTAATGGTGATTGATGATAAGGATGCATTTTTCATGGAAAAGCAAAGAAGAATGGATGAGAAAAGTTGCTAAGGAAAGGGCAGTTTTGGAACTCAACACCATCCCCCAATGTTTGATAGGCAAATTATCTTGCTAATAACTTATCCAGAACATATAATGGAAGAACATGAGGAGCTGTGGTACTCCCAAAAAATCTAATATAAGTAAATGAATTTTCACAAAACCATCTTACCATCGACAAGATGTCCATTTTAGCTTCCTGTGATTGCTTGAGGGATTTCTTATCAAAAATAGTTTGGTGAATTGGAAACATAATGCCATGACAAATTTTGTAAAAGCGAGAGTTAAAATATGATTCCCATAAAACCTCATGATAAATATGGATAGGAGTACGGTCCTGTAGAGTCCATTTCCAGCCCATATTTAGAAAATTTGAAGAGAAACATATAGCGTCCATCACATATGCACTCATATAAAAAGGAGGGATAACCCTAGAGGTGATAATTATTTTCTGTATGTATTCTCTAATGGACATAGCCAAATTATCTGATAGAATGTTGCTTCATTTCATAATGATAGAATTAACATCTACATCATTTAATGGAACTCATTCAACAGAAAAATTGGTACTACTTTCCTTTCCAAATAGTCTACACAACATTGCGGCTGCAAAATTATGCGAGGCTGATAGAGGTGCAATTGAGTATATACCAGTTTTCTCCCGCTTGAACTTGCTGGAGCCAGACCTCCAACTCTGCATGTTGTCCATCGGGTCTTCATTTTCTTTCATGAAGTGCTCAATGAAGGCTTTTTCATATAGCTTCTGTGGTTCTGGCAAATGATACATTCGACATAGATTATCTCGCTAAAGTGACCCCATGAATTCATGCCTGGAATTCCTGAATGTTCTATCTGAAATGTCCACATTGTCAATGATCCATATTACCATATTAGTGTATGGAAATATTTTAGGCCTTGCAGCTATTCTATGCAGGAAAGAACATGCTACTTCAAAATAAAAAGCGTCGGATGAGACCTTGACATCTGTTGTTGCTTTAGTTACCAGGACCCTTGGGTTTTCTTCTTCCAATAGATTGTACATTGCTTCCCATGAAGTAGTTTTGCCATCCTTGTTGCATGTAGTATCAAAGAATAGTGGAAGCATGTCTGAATCTTTAGACGCAATAGCCTCTGTAATCTTCTTTCCTTTCTTAACCATTTTCCTGGGTGCTATTTCCTTTGGAAATTTCCTGAAATTTTGGCAATGGACAAAACATAATGAAACACAGAGTGGAAATGAAAGCATAAACACGATAACATAATAAACTATGAAACGACATTAAGATGAAGCTTTTATTTCAAGACAGATAAAAAGATATCAATCTTCTCGATTCATGAGAAAAGTAAATGTGGTTAAACTTTATTAACTACTTATTAAGGCTTACGTGTGATTTTCTTTAATACCTTATCAAACCATCACATCACAAGTTTGCAAATGATATTTCAAATGGCGTGTTTTAAGTGTGATACCGATCAAGCGATTTAGAAAAAATGGATTTATCACAATATTGCAAATCGGTGATGTCGGGTTATGCTGAATAGACCAATTTAAAGTTGCTTTTGGTATTTTTGTGATTTGCGATGAGCGGCGTGCTTTTAGCTTTTTCGAGTGCTTTTCCTTAAACAGATTATTATTCCATTGAAACAAATATTTCACGATAGGTAGGACTTGTTTCAAGTTATAACAATTTCTATTATTTCGCCGGGTTCGAACCATATTGTAATTCAAAGTTTTTTATGGTTTACATGTTTGCGCCTTTGTGAAAGTTGTGATGCGATAAGTAAATCATATTATAAAGAATACTTTAAGCCTTAAGGATTATAAAAGAGTTTAACACTACCTTCGGTCTTCTAAGGGGGTTCTTTTATCACGTTTCACAAACTCCGACTTATGAATATCCTTTATCACTTTGGGCTCATGCGATTTGAAATAAAGCGAGAATGCTTCATCATAAAGTGACCCGCCTTAATATCTTAAGTCCATCTAAGGTTTTATTTTGAATGGATTTAAAGGCAAGCTCTTATTTTCTAAGTTTTTTTTTTGAATTTTTTTTATTGGAGGGTCCCCATTTATTAATACAATACTAACTATTATAAAATAAATGGGGGGATTGTTGAAAAATACAACACCTTTGCCACACACTTCCTCCACTCAGCCAAGTTATGTGCATCAATAAATGCTAGCTTAGGAATTGCTTGTTCAACAAATTCCTTTAAGCCATTTCCCTCTAGCACAACCTCCATCTTGTCCCTCTAGGATATGAAGTTTGAGTTGCCTTCCAAGGTAAACTCAAGCCTCAACCCATGGAATGCCATCTACCGATCCTAAAGTATGTATGCAAATTTGACTTTCACCTATAACCCAGAAACTCAAAACTTCGAAATCTCCTCTAGGGAGCTGATTTTAAATCAATGATATCTCCCTCATTCGAACTCTGATTCGACCGATTTTTTTTTGACTTTGGGTATCTTTTCCCAAGGAATTTGTTTTTGAAAATTTTGCACAAAATTTCTCAGACATTATTTGCAAAATCTCGGCCCAAAAAACTATCTTAATCCGATACCATGTAGAAAATCTTGCAGATTCACAAGCTAATGCAATTTATTAAAGCAAGAGACAAGAATCTACTTCTAATATTTACAACAGAAGCCCATAAACATTGAGAAAATAATAATCAATAGAGGAAGAGAATCAAAGGCACATAACAAAATAAATATCCGGGGAAAGACACAACTCAAAACCCCACAATTTGTTTTTTATTAATCCGGAAAATCAAGATGAAATGACAATGCTTGTACTCTCTAGAACAATCCTAGCACTCAGAAAATTCAATCTCCAATTCATAAGCAAGCTCAAGGCCAAATATTAGCCTCCTCACAAGCTCTCCAAGTCTCTATTCCAATGTGTAATTCCTATGAAGGATAAGTTGTATTTAAAGGGAAATAAAGCCTCTAAAAATAGCATAATCCATCAAGGATCAATACTTGATCGCATTCACTATCAGTGCAACTCAGAAAAATATAAAACAAATAGTACATTGTCCATGCACTCTAGTCTGAAGTAGGTCCTTCTCAAAATCGACATGCATGAGTTTTTTATGAGTAAATATTTAGTTAACTAGAGTAGCACTCGTGGAGTTCATTAGTGTCACCACTGACAAAAAAGGGTCCAGAAGGCTAGTTTTTTGCCACTTTTTTGCACTTTTCTCCAAAACTGAGCCACCTCTGCAAAATATGAGCAAATGATTTTTTAGAGGATGGAAAGAGATTTCCAAAAATATAAAGGTTTCCTCAAATGGAATCTTGAGGAAAAACCACAGCACCCTGGAGCAGCTAAATTTATGAATTTAGACCAAAATTTATCAAAAAGTTTAAAGTTCTTAGAATTTGCTCAAAATTGGATGGAAGGTGTAAACGCATGTTTGTTAAATATTCATTGATGCTTCAATAAGCATCTTGAAGTTTCCCTCATGCTTTTGGTCTTTTTTGGCCTCCTTGAGCTTATTTTCAAGTTGCTTTACTTTGACATTGGAGATCATGTTTTGAGCTTGGTAGTGGTGCGCCATATGTCTGAGTAGTTGATTATCCCTGTTTTCCTTCTCAAGGAGCTTCTCCAAGTGTTCATTTACACTATTTAGCCAATATTCCTTATCTTGATGAACCTCAAGGGAAATCCTATCCTCTAGGTCAAGGTCTTCATTCAACAGAATGTGCTCTTGCTCTTCTTGCAAAGCTTTCTTGAGGCCTCTTGTTCTTGGTCTTTTCCTCTTTCCTTTCCCCTTGTGTTCCTTCAGGTTCAATTGATTCTATGACTACTTTTCCCTTTACAACCTGATGCAATAATTTGGTTTTCTCTTTTTCCATGATCAATTGCTTCACTTTGAGCTGACTATTCTCCTGTTCAAGGAATAAAATGATGTACCTTGCTCTCGCCATGTTGACTGTGAGATCCTTGATATGATCATCTTCTGTATGCTTGAAGTCTGATTCTCTGCCTCTAAATCAACCAGCTCAAATTCATGTTCAACCATGTCTTTATCCCGCGCTCCTCATCCCTGCTTTGCCAATGTAGAAGGATTGGCTCTGCTCTCACCATGAGAGGAAAACACAAGGCTCTTATTCTCTAGTATGTTTTGGTCACCTCAGGTCTAGGTGCCTTGGGAACCTCCTCTGATTTTTTTGATAACCCTACTTCCATATGTTTTGTTGATGTGTCTTGGTGAAGCAATCTCATTTCATTTTTGAAACCCTAGATGATAGGAAAGGGGAAAAAACAGTGAGGGGTGAGTGAAAAATGAAATGATGGGTAGGTGGAGTTGAGAAAATGGCAAAGGGAGTTTGAAAGAGGTGGATATGGACTATGAACAACTAATGAATATTAAAGGAAGTGAAATGAGGGGAGTAATGTATTTGTAAAAGGGAAAAACATAGTTTTTAGGAAAAGTGCCCAAAACCCATTGGAATGAGCTAGGGTTTCACTTTTAGTAAGGTAGTTTATTGTTCTGAGGTTTTTTTAGTGGTTCATATAGCACAATAAACATGTGTAGAGGTGTAGGATAAGATTTTACATGTTTAAAATCAAGAAAACCAAATGAACATCATCAACCCTATCATCATTTCATGAGCAATTCACTAGAAACCCTAATTGAAGAAATCTTTGGCTTGAATTCATCTTGCAAAACAGGTGAGAAAGCTTAAAAAACCAAGTTGGGTGAGTTTATGCCAAATTTGAGGTACTCTGGCCCAAGCACACCACAATGTTCCTTAGCGCATAGCCATCGTCCAAACCACTTTTGGAGGCCTTAAACTACTCCAAAATGAGCACTTGATAGCTCGTTGTAAAGAATTTGAAGTCTACTATATGGTAGACTGCTCAAGCATGCAACTTGGACACTGCATTGGGGAGAAAAAGTTATTTTCCCAAGGTCGCTCCAAAAACCAGGGTGTCTCTGACAAAAGAGAAGTGCCAACTGGAAAAGCACTTTTGGATGCCTTACACTAATCCACATCATGCTTTGAAGGTTTTAGCACTTGAAATTTCACCTAGGCTGAGATAGACAAATCTCAAGGCTACATCAAACCATTTCACCTCGTAGCTAGCCCTACGGGGTATGAGAAGGCTCTCTCCGGTCAATCTCGTTAAATTTTCAATGGGAAGAGATGACCAATCAAGGTAACACAGATATTAGGCTGGTAAACTGATAAGGAGGGTTGATTTAAAGTTTTTGGGGTTTTTGGTGGCAATTGGAGGAAGTGCAATTCAGGGTTCGGGGATTGAGCTCAGTTTTTGCAGGTGGGTCTTTGGGGCAAGGTAGGAGTTTGTGCTGATGCCTTTAGCTGAGATGGATGATCAAGGAGAAAAAAAGAGAGGCTAAATAGGGCAAACAATGACTTTGAATCCTCTCTAGACAGTGGAAAACATAAATATTAAACAAAATTGAAAGCTGAGCATGGCATGCATGAATTCAAACTTTATCACTTCTTTTGTTTAATTAGTAGCAATAGAATAAGAGATAGAACACATAAACACACTTACAATGACAAGTAGGAAACACTGCAAAACCCTGGCCTTCCTTTTCCTCAAATTGCAGAGATACAAGTAAAATATACAATAGAGCTTCTCCCTCAAGAGTCCAACCATGAAAATGAGTAAGAGAAGGCATAATATAGAAGATATAACTCCTTTCCCCACCTCTAGGGGTCGAGCTCAGCTTCCTAGGAGCTGTTTCAACTAATTTTAAACTAATCACTAGATAATAGGCAGTCAAAACAACTTGCCTCTAAAACTTAGGAAACCTATCCATGCATTAAATATTTACCATTTACATCAAGGGAACTTCTAGAAGTGTTCAAGGAGAGTAAAAGTATCTAAGTGCCATGAAAATTACACAAAAATCCATCATTTACATGCCTCAAAAGTCAACCAAAGTAAAAACAGTGTTTTGCTGGCCGAACTGGTCAAAACAGTGAAATTTCTCTGAGTGGTCGCGCCCCTCACTTTGACTGGTCGCGCGCATTGACAGCTCTGTTTGAGGGCCTTC
>APFE031307695.1:0-14114 GCA_000404065.3 Pinus taeda | reverse complement strand
GCCCCATAGAATCCCTTTATTGTTATTTTTGTGGCTTTATATTATTATTGTTAGGTCGGCTGATTTATATTGTGACTCCTTAGACTCCTATATATAGAAAGGAGGTTTTGTCATTTGAATCATCCAAGAATTGTTCATTTATGTAATGTAAAGGAGGTTGCCCCCTCGAAGAGGCTGAATTCTAAGGCATTGATCTATATTTTCTATCTTTTCTTGAGCTGGTTTCATAACACATACCCTCTCTTTACTTCCCAACATGTATAAAATCATTAATGTTTTCACTCTTCAAAGGTTTCTTCTTAAAATATTATTTTCTCAGTTCATTAAAAGGCATATCATGAACCTCAAAATCTTGGGAAGGAATAAAACTTACCTCGCCCTTAACCAACTAGGTTTATCTGGGGTGGTTGGGAGGAATGACTGTTATCATCCCCACAAAGTTCAATACCTACAAGTGACATTATGAGTTCATATTGAGTATATGTTGTTATGTCCTGGAGCCTTCATAATATATTACCTTTTCCTGCAAGCTTAAAAGTGGAGTGCTTTGTTACATGGAAGAAAACTTACCTCGCCCTTGTCTTTATGAGAATAATGTTTCTTAAATAGGATATCCTTCATGGATTTGATCTTCAACATAATGTGTTTCATCAAAGCTCCCTTAAGGATGCTCTTTGTTATGTCATTATCTTCAATGTAATCTCCATCAATGTGTTCCTCAGGAACTTGATTCTTAATGGATTCTTCTTGCTCTTAGAAAATTTGTTCATCAAATTGTTCTTCTTCTAAGTGTTGTCACTCACTGCTTCATAAAGTTATCAATTGCCCAAAGTGAAAAAAATAAATAAAGTTTGAAGCCAATTCCCAAGCCACAGAAGCTCTCAGAGTTTAATTAGTCCCTCTTCATTAAATAGTTCTCGTGATAAGCTTGCCAATGATATATGGAAGTCCAAAAATGGACTCATGGATCAGAAGGAGAAAATAACTAAGGGTCAGGATCACCGCAATCGCAAATTGGGGCTTACTAAAGAAGAAAAAAAGAGAGACACTGGAATTTGCGATCATTCGAACGCCGATATCGCAAATCACAGGTCCAAGGCATAGAAAATATCGCATATCGGCGATTGGGCGGCCTCGGGCACAGTAAATCCCGCATATCGGTGATGGGAAAATACCGTTGTCCCACATATCAGCGATGGGAAAAATCCACAGTCCTGCATCCCGCATATCAGTCATATCGTAATCCCGCAGTCCTGCGATATCGCAGTACCACATATTGTAATCCCGTATTATCGAATCATTCTAGTCCCACAATATCGCAATATCGACAAATCAGCTATCTGTAGGGTCCCATGCACAGGCTTATGGTTTATCGGCAGTTCATGATGTTGAATGTCGATATCACAAATCAACGATTGCAGGTGCAAAGGGGTGCACGCAAGCACAGGGCCGGAATCATCACCGAACGCCGATATCGTAGGAATTGCCAAAAAATGGGCATATAGTAAATCGTCAGAGAAGGAAAAAAATATTTAACAAAGGAAATCGACGCAAAATAGGGACGGGTGGGCCTTTTTCTCTCTCCTCTAGGGGGCCACGTGGCAGAATACCATTGGTCACTATAAATGACATGGCACTTTATGTCAACATGACATGGTGATATGGATGTCACATGTCATGCCGATCTGGCTTTTTCACGGGTCCTCTAGGGACATATCCGGGTGACACGTGTCACCACTAAGGAGGTGCAACGTGGCACAGATGACATCATCAATCCTACAGATCGGCGAGCGACAAAGGCAAAAGGTCGCAATTCCAGTTACATATATATGATTGCGATTTGCAGTAAAAAGGGCTCTGATAAGGGGGCTAGCCCATGATCACACGAAGGTTCGAATAACCAAGGGCCATGCACTAAAGGTGCAAATCGGTGATCATCGATCGCACAGGTCAAAGTTTCTCCTCCGCCGAAGTGCCTTCCGACTTGCGATTACGATATGCGGGAAATTCCCAGATTAGATATTTTATGTGTTAAATAATACGGGGATTTCGCATCTGGACTATCGGCCAACACTATGAAAGAAGGTAAATGGTCTCCCTTTCCTATATTGCAATATGCAAGGGATCCTCCCTGATGCGATATTCCATATATTCTATCTTAGAAGGAGTGTGCATCCGGACAATCAGTCAATGCTATGAAAGGAGATAAAAGTTCCCCCTCTCCTGTGTTGCGATTGCAATATCTTTGGGGAGTCCAATCCCACAGATCAGCGATTGCAAGGGTCAAGGGGAATGTCACAGACAAAGCACTACAAATAGCTAGTATGTGATATTTTCCATAACAATGGAAAAAGGCCCCTGGAAGGCAGTCCAAAGGCCCTAGCACCTGAGGACTAAGCTCCTAGTCATAGCTCTTGGTCGTATGAGAAGAAATGTAGGCATGGGCTAAACCAAGGGGGGGGCCAAGAAACACCAGAACCCATCGTTCTGCAACACCTTTTAGAGTAAAGATCCCGATGCGATAATACTCCGATAACATTGTACAGAGCTTGAAAGGGCGGATGGTTCGGCAGCTGAGGTATGAGTGAAGGCATGGGGCAGTGGCACACCGATGTGGGATAATCCTGTAGAAACCCCTGCAATAAGAAACCAAGGACTTCATAGGCCGCAGAAATGGATTCGACAGCTTCACTGCACGACTGCTATGAGTAAATGACAGTATGGGAGTCTCAAGAATACTTAGCGCCTCAGCATGGTGCTCCACTTTGTCACGCAGCAAAGGACTATCGTGACATGCACCATTTCCACTCTGCGACACGCATTTACAGTCGACCCACTCCCAACTCCGAATAATGAGATACTAAAGTAGTTAAGCCGAAAGAGACAGGTGAACTAACCGACACATCATGGCAAAGACATAGCTTGATCAGGGGGGCCTTCACAACAGAAGCAGAGGGATACCTCCTCCATCATCTTTGAGTTTTCTTGATTTCTATTTATTATGTAATATTTGTTTATTTCCAAGAAGGGACCAGATCCCGATTGTAATCATTTTGGGAAAATAGAGCCTTGCACGTCGAGACAGCTAGTCTAGCAGACAGCTGGAGCTCTGGCGAAGATATTTTTGTAACTAAAACCCAAGCTCCCCTCTTCTTATAAATAGCGGGAAGAAAGACTTAATAGAGGTTCCGGAATTCTACACCTACGGGTCAGGATTTCTACGATTCCACTTTTGGTTCTATTTTCTTGCTCATGGGGAGACTACACTGATATTGTGTTGAATGTTATGGAGTGGTTATTTGGACCCTCCTAGTATTAATGAAACAATCCTGGTTATTCCAAGCATGATCAATATGCAGTATGTTTTCCCTTCTATAATCTCATTTCATTTGTGTTTTCCCTTCTTTGAAATAGTGTAATGAAGTTGTTGATTTCGCTCTGATTCATGGATTTATCTAGGCTGCTAAATAGAGAACAATACATGCATTATATTACATATTTACTTGTGTTATTCAATAGCCTACAATACCTATAGTAATTGCATATTCATTTGTGTTATTGGATTAGCCTACAGTACCTGTGTGAACCCAGATTTACTCATGTTGTTTGGTGCTAAAGATACCTATGGTATATCTGGCATGAAACCTTAATTAGCACACCGTTGTTTCTACCATTTCACCCCCTTCCTCTTAAATATTTATGCTAGAAAATTCTCGCTGAGGATTTCATTTGTTTACATCCCTACGCATCTACTTTTTTCCTTCCTCTCCTTCTCTCCACCATCACTACTACTTCAGTATTAAGATGTGTCATTGTTGTGTCTCGGCCACCAAAGCAAGACATTTCTCTTTGAGGTTTCCCTGATATACCCCCCTGCATTTGGATCCATGTCTTGGCTTGATTCTACCTTAATGAAGGCCTATTGAACCAAGCCCCTTTTATTATCTTTTTATTACGTGACAATTAGAGTGCTGCAAAAATCCCTCACAGATAATCTTCCATGCACTCCTCTATTTAAGATGTCTTAGGCATTGATCTACAGTCAACCCAGAGGATGTCTCTAGGAGGATTTATATATCTCCTAAAGCACTCTTTCTAACGGTGGTGCTAGAAAAATCTACAACATTTTTCTGGCGTTGTTGTCGGGGAATGTATTGAAGGATTTTTCCCCTGGGATACAACAATTTTTTACATTCACTCTGTTAGGTGAGAAAGGGAAGTGTGGGTTGAATATCTCTCACCTTGGCGACTCCAATGTTTCAATTTTATGGTAAACATCATGGTGAATCCACTGTCTATATCTGTATTTGAACATCCTGGCTTTCAAGTAGCCCCATACTCACTCTGATGCTACAGTAGCCGAAAAATTTCCATACCTTTGAACTTGAGATCACTCATCTAGCAAGGTTTTTGAGATGGCCCTTCCTACATTCCTGGCCAACAAATTTTCCCCGCTGGATTTTTCTTCTATTGTTGGTTATCCTAATCATGTCCCTTCATTTCATGAATGGTATACCTATTTTCCTAGATTCAGTGGAAGCACAGATAGAAAGCCTGACCAGCACCTCAAAGACTTTCATGAATGCATGGAACAACAGGGTATTTTTCTTGAAGATGTACAAATGAATTTGTTCATGTATTCTTTAGAGGAGGATGTTAGAGTCAGGTACAAAACAATACCTCGTGGCAGCATATCTTCCTTAAAACGTTTTCATATAGAATTCAATCACTATTACAAAGAACTATATCCATTGAATGCTCTATCCGAAGATTGTTGCGCACATTTTAATGATGAAGACATTCCTGAGGTCGATAACCCTGCTAAAGATGTTTGTGGAGCTCCACTCCAAGAAAACATCTACTTGCATCAAGAAGCATCACCCAATGAGCAAGAAAGAGCATAAGAAAACATCATCAAGTTGCAAATAAACCCTCAAAGGTTTGACTCAACCGAATTTGATGTTCCTCCTTCCTATGATGAATATGACTCTAGTGGAGAGTCAAGTGATGCAAAGCCACCATGCTCCCAGTTATGGGAAGTTGCACAAGAAGAGGAGGCCCACCAGGAGGTCAACAAAGAGGCTCCAGTCCATGATGCACATCCTTCACCTGGAGAACATGATTAAGAACCTCCTCCAAATTATGATTCATACTATTCAGAGGAGGATGAGACGGCCGCAGAGGTTCAAAGGTATTCGTTTACCAGCAAGTGGGGAGCTTGCTGCTAGTGGAAAATTTTTCAAGAAGAGCCCGAAGTTGAAGGACCAAGCAGTGTCGTGATTATTTATTACAAAAATATTCCCACTGGAATTCTCAGGAGGCCATCCAGTCTATGAATCTTATTGTTCAGAATCTGAATATTCCATTGCAGATTCCCAAGAGGTTTGGCCCTTTGAAAAATGGGCAATAAAAGATCAGTAGCAAGTTTTTCTTGAAAAATCTAAGGTTGAGGAGATAAACAGTATTTTTGGCTTCCTTGACCAAGAAGACATTGGTTGTTAGAAGATTGTTGGTCAAAAAGAGTCAGCTGCAAACATTCCTTGTCAATTCCATGACCATGTAGCTAAGTACATGAGCATATTCTTTGGACAGAATCAGAGGTTGTTTCTGGAGTATGCATCAAATATTCTTATTTGCATATTTTCCATGGTGCATGCTTGTTTTGTTTTTAAATTTCAGCAGCATGAAAGCATTAGGTCCAACACCAAAATGCTAACCTGGCCCCAATGGAGGTTTGAACTCACTTAGGTGAATTGAGCCCTATGCATAAGTAGGAATGTATATAAATAAGCTCACTCAATGAACATTTAATTTCTAATGGTTAGAATTTTTATTTTTTCATTTCAGTTTGAGGAGGAAGTGACTCCCTGCAAACAAAGTTTCATGGAGATTTTATGCAAGTTCATATATTTCTGACTCCATGCCCAATGGTGAAGGATACTGGTCTGCAGGTTCTCAACACCTTGCCAACAAGGCACTGTCCCCAGTTGGAGCCAATGTTGTCACTCACTGCTTCATAAAGTTATCAGTTGCCTAAAACGCAGAAAAGCAGTGAATTTTGAAGCCATTTCTCAAGCCACAGAAGCTCTAGGAGTTTAATCAGTCCCTCTCCATTGCATAGTACTCATGATAAGCTTTCCAAGGGTATATGGAAGTCCAAAATGGACTCTTGGATCAGAAGTTAAAGTAGATTAAAGATACCCTTTGAAAATATAGAAAGAAAAGAGAAAATAACTAAGGGTCAGGCTCATCGCAATCGCAATAACAAATCGGAGCCTACTAACGCAACGAAAATTAGAGACACCAGAATTTGTGATCTGCAGATCGCCTATATCGCAAATCGCATATTGGCAGGTCCAAGGCAGAGCAAGAGATCTCATATCGACGATTGGAGAGCCCCAGGCATAGTAAATCATGCATATAGGTGGTGGGCAAGTCCCACATCCCGCATATCGCCAGTGGGAAAATCCCGTAGTCCCGCATCCCACATATCGCCGGTGAGAAAATCCCATAGTCTCGCATCCCACATATCATCCATATCGCAATTATGAAATCTCGCAATATCGCAATATCAACAAATCAGCTATCTACCGGGTCCCAGGCACATGCTTATGGTTTATCAACGATTCATGACAATGAATGTCGATATCGTAGCTTAGTAATCGCAGGCACAAAGGGGTGCATGCAAGCACAGGGCCAAAATCATCGTTGAATGTCGATATCGAGGGAATCGCCAAAAAATGGGCATATAGTGTTAAATTATCGAGGAAGGTCGAAAATATTTAACAAAGGCAATCGACACAAAACAGGGACGGGCGGGCCTTTTTCTTTCTCCTCCAGGGAGCCACGCGGTGGAATACCATTGGTCCTTATGAATGACATGGTAGCTGATGTTAACATGAGGTGGCGGTACGGAGGCCACGTGGCATGCCAATCTAGATTTTTTAGGGGTCCTATGGGGGCATATCCGGGTGACACGTGTCACCACTTAGGCACGGTAATGTGGCACCAATGACATCATCAATCCTGCAGATCGGTGATTGGAAAAGCTAAAAGGTCGCAACCCCAATTACAGATCTGCGATTGCGATTTGCGGTAAAAAGGGCTTCGATAAGGGGGCTGGCCCACAATCACACGGAGGTCCAAAGAACCAAGGGCCATGCACTAAAGGTGCATATCAGCGATTGGTGATCGCATAGGTCAAAGTTTCTCCTTCGCTGAAGTCCCTTCCGGCTTGCCATTGCAATATGCGGGAACTTCCCAGATGCGATATTTTATGTGTTACATCTTACGGGGATTTTGCGTCCGGACTGTCGGCTAGTGTTATGAAAGAAGGTAAATGGTCTCCCTCTCTCATATTTCGATATGCGAGGACCCTCTTGGATGTGATATTTCATGTGTTCTATCTTATAAGGAGTTTGCATCCGGACAATCATCCAGCGCTATGAAAGGAGGTAAAAGGTCCCCCTCTCCTGTGTTGCAATTGCGATATCTTCGATGGGCCTGATCCCGCAGATCGGCAATCACAAGGGTCAAGGGGAATGCCACAGACAAAGCAATACAAATAGCCGGTATGCGATATTATTCGTAAAAAAAAGGAAAAATCCCCCCCGGAAGGCAGTCCAAAGGCCCTAGTGCCCGAGGACTAAGCGCCTGGTCATAGCCCCGGGTCATATGAGAAGAAATGTAGGCAGGGGCTAAACCAAGGGGGGCCTGAGGAACACCATAACCCATCATTCTACAATGCCTTTTAGAGTAAAGGTCTCGATGTGGTAGTGCTTTGATAGCATTGTACAAAGATTTAAAGGGCAGATGAGTTGCAAGTTGAGGTATTGAATGAAGACATGGGGTAGTGGCACACTGATATGGGATAATCCTATAGAAGCCCCTGTGGCAAGAAACTAAGGACTACATAGGCTGCAAAAATGGATTTGACGACTTCACTGCACGACTGATGTGAGTAAATGACAATATGGGAGGCTCAAGAAGACTTAGCGCCTCAACATGGTGCTCCACTCCATCATGTAGCAAAGGACACCCACGACATGCTCCATTTCCACTATGCGATAGGCATTCACAATAGACCCACTCCCAACTTTGAAGAATGAGCTACTTAAGAAGTTAAGCCAAAAGCGACAGGTGAATTGTCTTGCACATCATGGCAGAGACGTGGCTTGATCAAGGGGGCCTTCATAGGGGCAGTAAAGGGATACCTCCTCCATCATCTTTCATTTTTCTTTATTTCTGTTTATTATGTCATTTCTATTTACTTCCAAGAAGGGACCAAATCCTAATTGTAATCATTTTTGGAAACATAGCCTTGCATGTCGAAACAGCTATTCTAGCAAACAACTAAAGCTCTAACGAAGATATCTTTGTAACTGAAACCCAAGATACCCCAATTCTTATAAATAGGGGTAAGAAAGACTTAACAGATGTTCTAGATTTCTACACCTACAGGTCAGGATTTCTGTGATTCCACATTTGGTTATATTTTCTTGCTCATGCGGAGACTTGATTGATATTGTGTTGAATGTTATGGACTGGTTATTTCGACCCTCCTAGTATTAATGAAACAATCCTAGTGATTCCAAGCATGATCAATATGCAGTATGTTTTCCCCTTTGTAATCTCATTTCATTTGTGTTTTCCCTTCTTTGAAAGTATAATGAAGCTGTTGGTTTCTCTTTGATTCATGGATTTATCTAGGTTGTTAAATATAGAACAATACCTGCATTATATTACAGATTTACTTTTGTTATTCAATAGCCTACAATACCTATAGTAATTGTATATTTATTTGTGTTATTGAATTAACCTACAGTACCTGTGTGAGCCCAGATTTACTCATGTTGTTTGGCGCTAATGATACCTATGTTATATCTGGCATGAAGCCTTAATTAGCACACTATTGTTTCCACCATTTCACCCCCTTCCTCTTACATATATCTGCTCGAACATTTTTGTTGAGGATTCTGTTTATTTACATCCCTTCGCATCTATTTCCCTCCTTCCTCTCCTCCTCTCCACCATCACTACTACTTCATTATTAAGTTGTATCATTGTTGTGTATCGGCCACCAAAGCAAGACATTTCTCTTTAAGGTTGCCCCAATATAACCCCCCGCATTTGGATCCATTTTTGGCTTGAGTCTACCTTAATGAAGGCCTATTGAACCAAGCCCCTTTTATTATCTTTTTATTATGTGACAATTGGAGTGCTGCAAAAACCCCTCACGAATAATCTTCCATGCACTCCTCTATTTAATATGTCCTAGGCACTGGTCTACAATCAACCCAGAGGTTGTCTCTAGGAGGCTTTCTATATCTCCTGAAGCACTCATGGTGCTGGTGGTGCTAGAAAAAGCTACAACACTAAGAATGCTTCATTGTTATCTTCCAATATGTAAAGAAGGTCTTATTTACATAAGGCTTCCAATAAAATTGGACCACTGCCTTCAAAATAAAGTCACGCATTTCAACAATAGATGAATTTTTCAGGGACAACTTTGATGGAAGATATGCTCTTTAGGTGACAACAATTCTTAACCCAATCCTTTTGCCTTTGTCACAAAGATAATAAAAAAGGTCGTATTAAGACATCCTCATGTCTTTCACTTAATCTTGGAACATACCTCATGAATGACACAAATGCGGGATAATAGAGTAAAAGCCTTTTACCTCCGTTAAAATTTGAAAGCCACTCCTCATATTCAAGTGGAGGTCGGGTTGGGTATCTCAGGTTGTCCTCAATGTCGAAAGTGAGATATAATTCATGCAAATCCCATGGAACCATGTTTTACTCCATAAGATTTTCACAATATAGAGTTGTAGAGTCAATAGAGTGAACCTTAAATGCCTTCAAATGATGCTTTTTCACCCTACAAGCACAAAAAAATTGGAAATTGATAAGGAACAAGGACTTCATTTCTCCAATGGAGTCGCTAGATAAGCACACATAAAGATGGCTTTCATTAGAGAAAAGTTTAACCTAAAGTCCCTACGAAATTTTTTCACATACATAATATGTAAATCAATCAAAATCCTTTAAATTCAAAAAAAAATACATGTAAATATTTGGGAGGGAAAATAAAAAATAAAAATAATTATTGTATTTTTAGCTTATCTCCTTATAGGTTTACTCAAATTTCAAGCGTAGACACTCATTGGATTCAAATTAAATTCTGCATCCAACAAGTACCCATTATGCATACTTTTGTGAAGACTGACATTTATAAAAATTGAATATACATTAAAAAAAGTGGGAAAATAATAAAATAAGAGTTATGAATTTTGGAGGGAGAAGATTAATACTATTTTTTTAATTATATTTTTGGTTTATCTCCTTATAGGTTTACTCAAATTTCAAATGTAAACACTCGTTGGATACAGAATTAAATTCTGAATCAAACAAGTACCCATTATGCATACTTTTGCGAAGACCCTCATTGATAAAAATTGAATATACATTACAAAAAAAAAAAATGTTGAACACTTTTTTATATATATCTTCAATTTTTCTCAATGTGGGTCTTCTCAAAAGTATGCACAACGGGTACTCGTTGGATGCAGAGTTTAATTATACATCCAACGAGTGTCTACGCTTGAAATTTGAGTAACTTATAAGGATATAAACCAAAAATACAATTAAAAAAAGCAATATTCTTCTTTTCCCTCCAAAATTCATAACTCTTATTTTATTATTTTATTATTTTTCCTTAAGAGACCACTTTTAGGATTAAATTTCCTCTAATGGAAGCATAGTTATCAAAAACAAGAAGAAGCGTAATCTTCAAATCACAAGGACTCAATTATTCCTTGCAATAGTGTCAAAATGTTACAACAAAATATTGCACCTTGGTGCAAGGCCTCATTAAATGGCTAAGACAGTGAGTAACATGGGAGAGTCGTCGTTGTTACCTTATAAACTACTACCCTCATTTTAGTGATGGATACAATCAAATAGAAGGGAGGCTTCCCTAGTAGATCTTAGGGATCTAATGACCCAATCCAACCAAGTCAAGAGCCCCCTAAGGCTTCCACTTCTATTACTACTAATTAAGAGGATCAAACAATTATGGTTTAGTGTGAATTTGAAGATAATTTCCAAAATTAAGTTCAAAGGGCCCTATGTTTTCTCTAATGGCTTAGGTCAAGAAATATGAGCTTAAAAAATATCCCCAAACACATGCAACAAGAAATTACCCAATGTTGTAGCAAGCTAGTTTACAACAACAATAATAACTAGCCCTGAGATCTATGATAATAAAGTAAAAAATGAAGGGATACATTGAGAGTAAAATAGATATTGAATTACCACAAATTTCTACAGTAAAGAACACGTAACAACGCTAAAAACCTTAGATATTATCCCTATAAAGTGGTTGAAAATGCATTAAATTTTGTATTTTATAATCTATTCCAAAACACTTTCTAACCCTAAGACTAAGACATCCATGTCAATTAATGTTGAAAATGAAATATTTTGTTGTAATTAACCTTAATATACACTAAAACATAAAAGAAAATGAATTTAAATGAAATAATGTTTGACACACTTGGGGCATATGTAGTCAAAGATCAACACACTTGAAGAGGATTGGATCAGATATAGGTTTAAAAGACTTGGGTAAATCCATTCACCATCCCTAGAAATTTGACCCAAGGCCTCTAGGAAAGGAGCCCACTTGCTCATTCCTTAAAGACTTGGAAGAAGGGTCTGTTTAAGAGGGATAATTAAAATAAAACACCACGTGAACTTCCTTAATACTTAATCAATGTTTTAAGACTCCGACTCCGTCGAGGATCAACTCCGACTCCGACTCCAAAACGATAATGACTCGGCTGGCTCGATTTCAATGACTCGGTCGTTGTAAAAAATACATTAAATATTTATTTTTTTTATAAAAAAAAACATAATTTTAAAGATTTTAAACATAATTTTAAATATTTTCATTCATGTTTCCAAACACACAGCACTATAAAATAGATGGAAGACAACATATGATCAAAGTAGGCTCATGAACCAATCCATTATATCAAGATTCAAAATGGTACCCGATGCATTGTCCAATGGCAATACATAGTCAACTATCAAACATGATCAAAGACTCAAAACAAAAAACACATAACCGAGGCTAGAAATGGCCTCTACAACAAAAGTAAATTGTGAGTCGTGACCAGACTCCAGTACTAGTACTATTGGCTAGTAGCTATTACCAGAGGAGCCAAGATCATGTCGATCAACCTCTGGATCATCATCAGAGAAAGATAGGGGGCCCCATGACTCCTCATCATCATCATCTCCAACTGCAACTGTAGAAGTGGTACCACTAGCAAGCTGTGCAACTGCAGCAGATGCAAGCTGAGATAGAGTAGATATGCGGCTGCGCTTCTGTCATGGCTGAGCAGAGGAAGAAACTACAACTGGAGTCCTTGCTGGCTGTGAGACTGAGGCTGGTGGATTGGGATCTGCATTCAACTGAACAACATGTTCAAGTTCAACTGATGTCTCTATATCTAAATCTAAATGAAGATCCTCATCAGGATCAAACTCTGATGGACGACTCTCCACTACCCAGTCTAATGTTGGATCAATGTCTTCCAACACAACGGGATCTGAATCAGGTCTTTTGTTCAGCAATTGGTTTTGTCTGAGCCGGAGGTTGTATTGGACATAAACTAGATCATTTAACCGTTTTTTATCCAAGCGGTTTCTCTTCTTTGTATGAATCCTCTCAAAGACAGACCAATTGCGCTCACACCCAATTGCACTGCAAGTTTGACTCAAAATACAAATTGTAAACTATTAGGCCCCTATACTACTAGTGTAACCCCTTATTATTATTATTGCAACCCCCTTATTATATTGATGTACCCATTTAGTGCCCATATTGTTACTATTGTGCCCCATAGAAACCCACTATTGTTATTATTGTGCCCTTACATTATTATTGTTATGTAAGCTCTGATTATATAATGACCCCTTAGACTCATATATATAGAAAGGAGGTTTTTTCATTTGTATCATCCAAAAATTGTTCATTTATGTAATGTAAAGGAGGTTTCCCCCTCGAAGAGACTGAATTCGAAGGCGTTGATCTATCTTTTCTATCTTTTCTTGAGTTGGTTCATAACATTTAGTATTAAAGCTTTGGATTCTAGGGTTTCGCTGCTCCAAACAGGTCATCGTGGCATTTTCGCTATAACTTTGTTTCTAAAACATTTTAGAAGTTGAAAAAAAAACACATTTGAGAAGACATCGCACTAAATCTCGGGTCCGAATTTCAGAGTTTTTTCCACTATATTTGCGGAGATATGATCTGAGGAAGTTGGTCTTTTTGCAGACTCCTGAATTACATTCCAAACAAGTGACCTGGGGAAAATCGTCATAACTTTCTCTCTGAGCATCGGATTGAAATTTTGCAAAAAGGTACAGAAGTATGACAGACTTTAGTTTCTTCTAAATACTTTTCAGAGCAAAAGGTCCAAATAGTGACACGTGGAATTTCATACAAGTTCGCTCTTCGGGAAAGGTCTATAATCAGGTCACTGTGGGAGATTTGGAATAACTCTTCATTGGAGAATCCAATTGGGGTCAGACTGGTGGAATTGGAAAGAGGACATAGAGGGCTACTGCAAGTCACAATTTCAGAACTTAAAGATCTGAAAGTACAGAGTTACAGTCGTTTCAAGAGCGAGCTCCTAAAATCAAGAAAAAACAGGATGAGGAAGTTTGATGGGAAGGATCCGGTAAATTGGATACTTCAGATGGAGCAATATTTTGATCTACATGGTGTACCACTGTTACAAAAGGTATGCATTTCATCTTCATATTTAGAACCAGATCAATTTGTATGGTATAAAGGGCTTTGTTCTCGTAAACGACTTGTTACGTGGTCAATTCTCACAGAGGAAATGATAGCACATTATGAGGATACAAAGAGCAACACCTTCTTTAGAGCAACACCACAACAACTGGAAAGAGTAAAAGGGCTTTGTGACATACTAGAAAGTAAAATTATGGCAACAATGAATTCTACCCCTCACAGCTATGAAGATGGAAGTGTTGTTTCTCCTAGCCTTCCACAACCTACAAGGGTTACACCAAAACAA
>APFE031307690.1:11825-52936 GCA_000404065.3 Pinus taeda | reverse complement strand
CTTCTCTTCTATACATCTCTTAAGTTTAGTAATTTCTTCATGAAAGTAATCCACATCTATAGCATCCTTATAATCATAATCTTCAAATGCCATTAACAATTTATATTCATTACCTTGTTCATCTTCATCACTGTTTGATAGACCATCACTATCTTCATGAGTGTAGTAGCTTTTTCTTACTTGCACTCTGTTTCTTGTTCCATCTAGCAGGTTCCTTTCCTTTATCCTTATAAGGACATTTTGCAGCATAATGACCTACTCTTCCACAAGCAAAGCATTTAAAAGGTAACTTACCTCTGAACCTTCCAGAACCCCTTTGAAGATTTCTGACAAAAATTGATTCTTCTTCTTCTTCTTCTGGTACGTGACTTGCTTCATAATAATCTCCTTTGCCTGATGCCTTGAAAGCAACTTCTCTTCTATCTGATGGACCTCCCTTTCTCATTTCATAAGCAGTTAGAATTCCATGTAGCTGAGACATAGTAAGAATTCGTAGATTTTCTTTTTCTTCTATTGCAGATACTTTAGATTCAAACTTGGGGGACAATGATCTTAGAACCTTTTCAACCACAATAGCCTCTTTTATTTCTTCACCCAAATTTTTCATACAATTAAAAACTTCATCTACCCGAAGAAAATAGTTAGCCACACTTTCATCATTATACATCTTGAGAGTCTCATACTGAATCCTGAGAGTTTGAAGTTTGGCACGCTTTACCTGTTCATCTCCTTCATAGTTCGTGACAATTTTGTCCAATATCTCTTTTGCGGATTTATAGTGCATTACCTTCATGAATTCCGATTGGGATATACATCCTAATAGGGTACTGACTGCTTTTGCATTTGTTTCATACTTCTTCTTCTCCTCTGCATCGGTAGGAGTAGTTGAAGGAAAAGCATAGCGTGTCTCTACGATGTTCCAAACTTCTGTACCAAGAGATTGAAGATAGGCAGTAACTCTTACCTTCCAATAATTGAAGTTTGTCCCATCAAAAACCGTTGGCCTGATAGATGCTTCCCTCTCGTAGTTGCTCATGATGAAAGATCTTCCTTCAAGCGATCAAGCTTCTTTAGAAGGACCTGCTCTGATACCAATTGTTGAAAATAATACTGAGAGGGGTGGGGTGAATCAGTATTATCTAGTCCTTTTAATAATTCTTCCTTATTTATACTTTGAATTATTTTTGCATATCAGTACCATAAAACAATGAGCATGAACAAGAAAAACAGACAGTCACATCAAAGAACACCAGATATAAGGTGGAAACCCAATGTGGGTGAAAACCACCTGCTGCAATATGTCTCTATCTTCTTTTCAAATTAGAAACTCCTTTTACAATGGTCTTGTACTGGTGCAGTCCTTTACCAGTACGCAGGCTGCAACCTGCAGAGAGCTACAACTCTCTCTCGTTTTCCAGTCTCTCCTGGAAGGGAGCTACAACCCCCTACTTCTTTTCTTTCAAGGACCACTTTTCATAAAATTTCAAACTGGATCCATAAATATAAAATGATCATCAAGTACCAGTAAGTCACCCAGATAACCAGATCCACAATAACAGAAAACTAAACCCAGAACACCTTTTTTGGCGTCTCCTGTGGCGCCTCCTGTGGCGTCTCCTGTGGCGCCTCCTGTGGCATCTCCCGCGGCGCCTCCTGCGGCGTCTCATGCAGCGCCTCCTGCGGCGTCTCCTACAGCGCCTCCTGTGGCGTTTCCTGCGGCGCCTCCTGCGGCGTCTCCTGCGGTGCCTCCACACTTCCGCAGCTGCAGCGCTCGAGAGATCACCCTTCACAGATTCGCTTTCCACTTCACTTTCATATAGATCGAGCTTTTGAAACAATAACCCAATATTTCAGATCTTAAGATATTCAACCCAAAAGCATACCCAAGCCAAATGATCTCCTTTGCTTTATATAGGCAAGCTCTTCCTCAAATCATGGACCAATACCACGGGCCAAAACCATAACAAACCAATACCATCAACTCAATACTAGGGATCAACACGTCTGTCGAGATGCCATGGTCCAAAAACCATAGGTTCAAATTCCAAGGACTAACTACCATGGACCAAAGGTAAGTTTTCCCACATGAAATAAACTTTTCTCTGCATAAAATTCCGTGAACTTTTCTCCACATGAAATAAACTTTTATAAACTTTTCTCTGCATAAAATTCCGTGAACTTTTCTCCTGCGTACTTCTTAATTCTCATCATATTGAGAGCCATGCCATGGGTGTTGCCATCAAGTACAACATCTGTAACATATAACCATACCAGAAACATAATGCCAACAATCCATGAGTCAAGGAGTTGTCTCAACAACATCTAAACTAGGAACTACAAAATAGGTAGTGAAATGGCTTGCCTCTAAAATTATGGAAACTGATTCATTCATCCTCAAACCAATTCTAACTGATGTACCTACCCCCTCAAGTCATTTTTCATCATATTTACATCATATTACATCATTAATTTACCAATGAGAGAAGAAAAAGTCAAGTGATAGCCAAACTAGGTGAAATTCTGAAAAAACAGGCAAAACTAGCAAATTTTTCTCCTATGCGCAATGCCACTGATCCTATGCGCAACGCTTTTTCAAAGCCACTTTTGGAAGGCCTCTCGAAGTCCAAATCAGGCTCCAAATAGCTCATTGGAAAGCCTGGTGAGTCTAATTTCTGGAACAACTTGAATTTTTTGATTTGGAGTCCATTTGCCCCTCCAAACATGGAATCTCCAAAGACTGCTTCCTGTGTGGCAAAAAAGTGGTAGAGAGGGCACTTTTTGGGTGCTATGTTTTGCCAATGATGCTTTGGCCAAGATCTTGAGCTTATATTGCTCTTTTTTGCTTCCCAAAACTCTTTTAAGCTCGGCTTTTAACCTCTTCACCCTTGTTTTGCAAATTTTGTTCTAGGTTAGGTAGTGATAGGCCATATGGCACAATATCTTCTTCCCTTTGTTGGCTTTCTCAAGCAATTTCTCCAGGTGAATGTTTTCCCTCTCTAGCCATGATTCCTGGTCAGCCTCAATTTTTTGCTCAAGGGATGTCATTTTGATTTTTCTCCTTTTTGCCACTTTCTTGTTTTCTCTAATTGTTTGCAGCTCCATAATATCTTGTTTGTCCTCTAGTTGCTTGTTCTCTTACTCAAGAAAGTTAATGATCCATTTAGCCCTCTCAAGGTCAAGTGATAAGGCTTGGATTTCAGCCTCCTTATCTTTGATGATCATATCCTTGATTCTTGAGCTTTGAGAGCCCAAATGAGTCTCATCTTCCTCAACTAAAACAAAATCTCTGTCTTGCCCTTCAGTAGAGCCTTCTTCATGCACCTATTGCTTTCCTTTATCTTTGTCGTGTACCTATTCAGCTGAAGAAGAAGGCAAAGCCGCTTTCACCCCTAGTAAAGATAGCATTTTCCTATGATCTGATGAAGAAAACGAGACCCCTTACACCCCTGGTCGAGATTGTATTCGTTTGGCAGTAACAAAAAGCCTCCTGGTGCCTTTCTCATAGGTGACAGACACTGGCACACCTATAGTTTCAGTCTCATGAATATCTAGCTATCTTGAAGGCCCTCCTTCGTCTTGAAGCACCAATGGAATCACCTGAGGGCCTTTGAAAATCTCATGTGCAATGAAGGTTTCCCATGGTATATTCAGCAAGCTTACTTGATGCAAGACAACAATTTTAATCAGTGAGAAGTGGTAAATGTTGTTGAACTGCTGAGGAAAAGGTTTCTTTTGCACATATAGAGGTATCTTCTCAATATTCCTGCATATAAAGTATGGAAGGTTCATCATCCTCACTCTTGTGAATTGCATCAACAATCTGACATGGTATGTATATAGATGGGAAAACCTCCCTTCACAGGTAAAATACTTGATGATGAGTTTCATGAGAGGAGAATAAGTGTTTTGCAAGTATTTGAAAGGAAAAACCCTGCTGATTTATTTGTGATAACCACCCTTAATGTAAGGCTCATAATTCTCTCTGCCTCCATGCTACCCCTTATTCCATTGTTCACCTACATTAGGGATGCATGTTGCTGCTGCAATATTTTCAGGTGTCAAGGTGAAAGAGACACCAGAAAGGTTGACCTGGCCATTGTGAAGATAAAGAACAAATAACCTAGCCAACTCATGATGATATTTCACCCTTTCTACCATTTCACAAAACTGATAACAAGATTGATGTTTAATGAAAGTTACTGCAAGAGGGAAAGAAAGTAATTTTGTGAGAGTGGTGGGCTCCTCCTAGATGATTTTTCCTCCTTTATGTGATTTTCTTGGTACATGAGCTTCTCGAGAAGAATCACTAAAATTTTCATCTTCCCTCTCATCGTCTGAATTTGTCTCCATGCTTATGAATTTGGAGTGAAAATTGATGAGTATGAAGAGATTTTTAAAGTGTGAGGGTGAATAATGTATGTAGGAAGTGACTGCTATTTTCTTTTGGGAAATGAGGGAATGATTGATACTATGAATGTAGATGAGGGTTTTGATAATGGAATGGATGCAGTGAGGGAATAGGATGGGAGTTAGGGTTTGGGAATAGAGTAAAGGGTTAGGGTTTGGTAAATGGAAATGGGTTTGGGAAGTGAGTGCTAATGATTTTGGGAAAGGGAAAGCAAAAGGGATTTAGGGAAATTTAGTTTAAGGGAATGGGGTGTAGGAAGATAATATAAGGGAATAAAAATAGTAGAACACAATACCCTATGCAAATCTTTACAAGACAATATGGAGAATAGCTAGGGTTTAGTTTTTTAGACATACAAATCACCACAATTGATGAAAAATTCCTTGCTAGACAAGATGAGAAGCTCCACTTACTTGTTGAGAGGTGAATTGAGGAATTTGAAGTAGAAGAAGGTTATGAAAATCGTTTTGAAGCTCAATAGACAGGTGCGTAGCGCTGCCTCTCAGGTGCACAACGCACTTTGTATATGCAGCGCCCGAACAAATTGCAGTGTAAAACCTGCACCAGGTGTGCAGCGCTAGGTAGGTGTGTAGCGCCAAAGCCCAAGTGTGCAGCGCCGATAAAATTTCAGGCTTTTTGCTCAATTTTTGCCTCTTTCCTCCAAAAACATGATTTTTTGCCTTTAGCTCTTTCAATTGCAACAATAAATATTTCAAACACATAGATGACCTTTGTATCTCCTTAATTTTAATTTTTTTCATTTACCAAACCCACTTTTCTAATGTCTTAGCCACTTTTCTTTAAAAACTCTGTTTTTCACTTGAAGTTTGACTCTTCTTAATCAATTGATGGACTGATGCATAGGTGCTTTTGTTTTTTGTAGTGGCTGGAGTTGGCAAGGTGACCAAGGGTAGTTGTTGAACTTATTACATATAGAAACATTGAAATTACATAAAATTTGTACAAAATAATAAAAAAAACACTCTGTTTTCACCTCAAAACAGAGTTTTGAGGTAAAAACATTTATTGAGCATATCATCAGTGAATTTATGATTCTATGAACTTATAAAACCTCCTCATGTGCCTGCTAACATTTTATTGAGTTTTGGATGACCATGATGGCAAACCCTAGACCTAGTAAGACTAAAACCCTAAAACTGACTTTTGTAAATGAAATGAAATAAAATGACAGTAAATGACCTAAAACATGTGAAAATAGGCCAGAAGGTGAATGTCATGAGGGAAATTGACATGAACCACTACCATCAGTTGATCCATGACCTAATGGAATGCAGCTGATCAAATGGGACACCTAACATGCATGCAGAAAAGAGAAATTTGATCATTGATGGAGGGATAAAGATACCAACACTAACATTGACTCCAATGGGGATGGTAGCTCTTGGGAGGTGCCAAGAACTTTAGATCTCTAGAAAAGCATATAAGTGACTTCATCCATTGGGCAATATGGAGTCAATAACTTTAGAACACCAAACAAATACCTTGACTCAAAACAGACTCAACTATGACTCAAACAACTGACACTAAATAACCAAAAGCTGAAGCCAAACATTCAGCTTTATAGCCTTCACTTCGGGCCCCAAACTGAATGAATGATGACAGTACAAAATTTGCAATGAAAGAAATAAATGGTATGTACAATGACAAAATGTGACAACAGAAAAATTCTCAGAGATAGTATTGTTTTAGAAGTTGACCATTTACCGACCCTTCTGGACAATATTTCCATTTCATTTCTTTGAGTAGAAAAGCATTTTGACCTCGATAGGCAACAATTCTATATGGTCCCTTCGATAGGTTCTCAAACTTTCCATGCTTGCCTTTATCCTCGTTTCTAGCATCCCACTTTAGCACTATGTCTTCAATCTAAAATTTGTCCACCTTTGCCTTCCGATCATAAATATTTTTAATTCTTTCTCGCAGCCTGTAGGTATTCTGAAAAACTTCCTCTCTAGTATGTTGTAAATGGATCATTTGGCTTATTCTCCGCTGAAAATGATCTTCCTCGCTGCCAGCTTTTTGCATAATTTTAACAACCGGGACTGCGAGAGATGTCGGGAACACAGTGTCAATACCATATACAATCTCGAATGGAGACATGCCAATTAACTTATTTTGACTTACTCTATTCGCCCATAGTGCATTAACCAATTTCTTATGCCAACTATTCTTATTGGTTTCTAGCAATTTTTTAATGATGTTGACCAATGATTTGTTTGAAGATTCATCCAATCTGTTACCTTGTGGATAATATGCAATAGAATGTCCCAAGGTAATTTTGTATTTGTTACAAAATTCAATCATCTTTTTGGACTTGAAAGCAGCTACGTTATCTGTAATCAGTTTGTTAGGATAGCCAAAACGTGAGAAAATATTATTTTCAAGAAACTGAATTATTACCGAGTCTGTAGCCTACCAAGTGGGGATCACCTCAATCCACTTTGTGAAATAATCTGTCACTGTTAAGATCCACTTGTGCTGAGCTAAAGATGTGGGATGAATCTCTCCAATTAAATCTAGGCGCCATTACTGAAATGGTGCACTAACTTTGACTGGATTGAAAGGTAGAGGCTGCAACATTCTATGTCCCTAAAAAATCTGGCATTTATGACAGCTTGTGACAGTTTTATAAACATCAACAAAGAGGTTAGGCCAATAGTACCCTACTCTCAAAATTTTGTTAGTCGTCGTCTTCCAAAATAAATGACCTTCGCAGTCTCCCTTATGAAAATCACTCATGACCTGTTTTTCCTCCTCTTCGATCAAAGAATTCAGCAAAATTCCTTTGGGATCGTTCCAATAAAGTGCATTGTTCAAAATGAAAAATCTAGCAACTTTCAGTTTCAGAGTTCTACCTTTACTTTTAGCCATCCCCGGTGGCGGTGAAGGGTGTTGAAGCACATATGCAATATCTGAATACCAAGGAGAATGGAGAAAAATCTCAGATACCTGAATCAGCAAACTATCTTCATCTTCTTCAGACATGGATGCAATCAGGTTTATGTCCAATGCATGTAAATTAGACTCCGCCATCAACTTTGCTAGACCTTGCCCCTTGATTAGCTTTGTTGGCTTTATCTCCAAGTCATATTCTAGCAAAGTTGCGATCCATTTTCCTCGCCTCCCTTCCGGATCTGTTTGTACCAAAACATCTTTAACTGTTGCATTAAGGACATAAGCAAGAATATGAGAGTGCAGAATATATACCCGGAAATCTTTCAAAGCTTTCACCAAGGTGAGAGCTTGCTTCTCAATAATGTTATATTTTAAAGTTGCATCTCTTATTGTCTTGCTAAACAAGGCAATTGGCTTTTCAAGCTGATCTCCTTTCTCCATTAGAACTACTGCCATAGTATGTTTAGAAGAGAATGAAAATAATATGAAATCTTCTGAATAATCCGAACTGATTAAAATCGAAGTTGAAGAAAGAGCCAACTTTGCTAGGTTAAAAGACTTCATGGCTTCTTCGGTCCACTTGACCACACTATCCTTCTTCAACATATTTGTAATTTCCCTCAAGTGTTCAGCTAGATTAGGCACAAAACAACGTAAGAAGTTCATCTTACTGTTAAATGCTTGGATCTCTTTGTATCTACGAGGAAAATCTATTTTCTGAATAGCTTCCACTCTAGCAGGATCGATGTGGATTCCTTCTTTTGATATTATGTGACCGAGAAGCTTCCCCTCATCCAATGCAAACAAGCTCTTTTTGGGATTGAGTGATATTCCATATTTTCTGCAATGCTGAAAAACAATTTTCAGATGGTAAAGATGCTCCTCATTTGAATTTGAAAACACAGTCAAATCATCAAGATACACTATTAAAAACACATATTTTTCATTTGCGAAGGTGATGTCCATGGCCCACTGGAATGTTGCTCCAGCATTCTTTAAACCGAATGGCATCTTGGCATAGTGGAATCTCAGCCACGGAGTGGTGAATGTTGTCTTGTCCCTGTCATCTTCATGAACCAAAATTTTATTGTAGCTGGAATACCCATCGAGCAGCGACATACGTGATGCTCCAACTACTCTTTGGAGTATGTGGTCCATTTTCGGCAACGGGTAATTATCTTTCAATGACACTTTATTCAAATTTCTGAAATATATGCACAATCTAATCTCACCTATCTTCTTCCGCATGGGTACCAAATTGGAGATCCAATCTGAAAATGTGATCGAAATGATTATACCAACCTTATACAATCGATTCACCTCTTTCTCTATTGATGGCAGCAACTTCGGATTTATCCTTCTCAACTTTTGGCGAAATGGCTTTTGATTTGGCTTAATTGGAATGATATGCTGAATTATACTTTTATCATACTCCTTTAAATCTATGTAGTCCCATGAAAATACATCAGAAAATGAAGACAATAAACTAATGTATTTAGCTTTTACCTAAGGAGGTAATGCCTTTGACAACTTCACCATCTTTGGATTTTCTGCTTTTCTGATATTTACATCTTCAACACCCTTCTCGGTTGGCACTAAGCTTGGCTTTCGGGCTACATCATCTTGATCAAATAATTCCTCTATAGGTATAAGGCCTTTAGGGATGACATTATCTTTTAGCTGTAAGACTTCCATCTCATTTACCTCTATTTCTAGTTCACCATCATCTTGCTCACCATCTATAGAAGTGCCTTTATATTTGCCTTCATTTTGTAGAAAATCTTCAATCTCTTTGTCATCCTGAAACACCTGCCAATATCTTAGATTGTAGTTGGGCGATGCTTGACATTAATTTCAAACTTATTGTTTGAATTCATTACGATCATTAAGTTACTTGCAGTTGTAGCAAGAGAATCTGCAATAACATTTTTTGTACGATGGAAACATGCCAAAGTATGATCTAGAAACAACCTCAAAATATCTAGAATCGCATTATGGTAAGCCCTCATTCGAGGATGTTTGGCTTGGTATTCACCCTTGATTTGTTTGATTACTAATTCAGAGTCGCCATAAGCTAAAATTCTCTTTGCATTCAACTTCTTGAGGATTTTCAAGCCTGCAATTAATGCCTCATACTCAACTTCGTTATTAGAATAATCAAAAGCCAATTTATATGAACAAAATCTTACATTACTTGGGACTTTATTTGGTAGGAAAACGGGGCTGCGTATCCAAATACCAATTCCTGCACCATCCTTACCTACTGCTCCATCAAAATCCATACTCCAAAAACTGGCTTCTTCCTCCAAGTGCTGGAATTCTGCCTACTCTTCTACCTTTGGTTTCTATCCATATATTTTCTATTTTTGGTGGAATGTAGATTGTTCAATGGTACTTTCAATCCTTTGTCTCTCTTGATCAAGTATTTCCCTGAAATTTTCTATTATCTATGGAATATCTTCCACTTCAACTAGTTGACTATTTACGTCATTAAAACCACTATCAGAATAAAGAACAAATGATTCTAAATATGTATGTACATAATTAATCAGATGATTCAAAATTTTCTCCTTGCTCGTGATCATATACTTCATATTTTTCTCCCTATATAATTTTCTCAACTGACCAAACAAGGGAATAGTGCATAGGAGAAATCTAACTGCAATTTCCCTTTGAGTTTTGCACCCCACGACCTAGATAAAAGCATGCCAAAACTAGGGGGAATGTCGGCCACAACTACATCCATGAGAACATTCTTTGCTAGAATTTGATCTAGAGTCGCAACCAAATCCTTAATGAGAACAATACATCTGACCCTACCAGAATTAAAGGAATAAAGATCATGATACTTGCGAGTGATGTCCAAACCCAATTTTTCCATAATTGCCTTTGGCATCAGGTTGTGAGATGCTCCTGAATCAAACATGGCGTTGTGCAAGACAAAATAATGCAACCTAAGGCTGATGTAAAACAGTGCTACTTCACTATCCTCAGATTGGCCTTCTAATGTCGGACCAAAATAATCTCAGGTTGGTCATCTTCCACATTAACCATATCAGACAGGGGATCTACATTCAAAATCTTTGACACTTGACTCTTATAACTCTTATTCTTCATTAATTTAGTCAAAGGTATCGACACTTTTAACTTAGCAATCTCATTCTCTAAGATAAAGGTTGTAGTTTTATCTACCTCTTTGACTAGAGCATCCTTCTTTTCAGACTTTTCCTTTGCTGCACTTGGCTAATTTGGCTTCTCATTTGTTGATTGTACTTTGCTGGAAGAAGGTTCTATTGGCTCCTTTCCTTTTTTCTGAACATTTGGAGGATCATTCTTTGGTTGTGCTACTTCCTTCTGCTATTGAATTGGATTTATTGGTACATCCCTGCTCCTGAGTGAATACTACCTTTGCTGTGCTCTGAGTGCATTCATATATCCCCTCTGATATTCATTTGATTCTTCTTCTAGGACTATTTCATTTGCTAGTATAAAATCCTCATCTTTCTATACAACTGGGATTTCTGAATATTCCTCATCCTCCGTGATATAAATAGGCAAACCATCTGGTGTAAAAAAGTGATTCTCCTCTCCTATTGGATTCTCATCATCCTCTAACTCCGGGCCATGCACATAGTTCTGTTGTAATGGTGTTTTGACTTGTTTCTGTGCTGATTGACCTTGTGCTCTTTGTTCCCATTGTTTAATCTTGAACTGTGGTTGTTGCTGACCACGGAAATTTGGATTTCTAATCTGTGTCTCGGGCTTATCTGCAATAGTTAATCTATAAAAAAAAAAATCAATTTTACGGAGAAAATGGTCTGAAGAAGAAACTTCTTCCTTTAAGGTCACCTTCTTCTTGGTCTTTGTCCTAACTCTCTCAGCTAGCAGATTTGCCTCCACACTCACTTCAATTTTCTGCATATTCTCCAATGTAGTAGGGTCTCGTTCTCTCAATTGGTATGCCATGTTAGGATCAAAACTATCGGGGAATTTTATCAAATCCAGCCCCGTTGGAGGATTGATATCAGCTAGAATAGCATTATAGACAGTATTGAATCTTACATAGTAATCCTAGACACTTTCACCAACATTCCTCTTTATGTTTTCATACTCAAAAAGAATTTGGAGTGGATTTTTCTTTACCTCCCAACGATCCAGAAATTGTATATGAAGAATCGCAAATGTATTGATAGTTCCTGTGGGTAGTGCTCTGAACCACCTTTGCACCTCGCCTCCAAAACTTTGCAAAAAAAATCTCGTAGTCACATTTTCTTCATCTATCTCATGAATATCAAAGAAATCTCTCATCCTATCAACATGTTTTTGCGCTGTGATACCTTGGGTAGCATCAAACAATGGAATTTTAGTTTGGTAATCAACAAGCATAGCATCCAAGTTTTGTGGCAACACGAGAGGTGCATATTTGGTAGTCATTACTAGAGGTGGATTCGAAATTAGCCTTGGAGAAGCAAGGGGATTTGTAATAACAATGGCAGTCGATGCTATGGGTGTATGAGGAGTCGAAGGAGGTGAAGAAATGATAGATGTTTGAGGTGTTGAAGGGAGAGAAGAGACAACATATCTCTAATCAGATATGGTGGGTTGCACGAGAAGGGTGGGGATAAAAGGAGGTTTAGTAGGAATTTCAAAACTAGAAAAAACTATAGATGAACCTAGAGTAGCAGATGCAGATTCTAAGAGCTCAAGAATATTGGTAGCCACAATTGAGGTTTGAAGTGAATTCAAAATATAAGCATCAATTGATCTATTCGCTCTTTCAGTTTCAAGATATTAGACAAATTCCAGATTTAGAATGGTATCACCAACTGCACTTTCAGATTTAGTTTCAAACAAAGGTAGATCAAAATGTTCATCAAATGGGATATCTTCAAGGTATTGAAAAATGACTCGGCAGGAATGAGATCTGAAAACCGGTGCTAGACTCAAAGAACTTTCTTTCCTGAGAATTCTTGGAATGAGATTTGGGTTTTCATACACAGGAGGAGGATTAGGATTAGGTTTGGCCTTGGTGTATCATCTGGAAGCCAGTGTTGAATTGTTCCCAAAATTTCAAATGGACATTACAATCTTTTTAGCCTACTGAATTCTAAACCTATCATCCAAAAGTCTAGAATTATTTTATGTACTGGGGTAATATTTTTCAGTTCTTCCCCAGTATGGTCACCACTATGTTATAGCTTAAATCTACCTTAGGGTGAAGAAAGGCAGGTCTAGGGTAACATCAAACCACACTTAACCTGGTAGTTAGCCCTACTAGGTCGGGAGAGGGCTCTCTCCTCATCAATTTCAATTAGAATATGGAAAATAGGGCTTGAGATGACTGAAAGTTAATGCTGATTTTAGGCTAGGTATATTTACTTAGAGGATTTTGATTGATTTTAATGATTGGTTGCTGGATCAGATGAGAAGGCAGCTTTGGGTCCGGGAAATCAACTCAAATTTGCAGAGGTTTCTGTGGGGTGAGGTAGGCAAGTGTTTTATCACTTTGAAATGAATGTGATGGTGAGTCTAAAGACTGGTGAGGAGTTGTAGAGGGCATGCAAGGTTCATGAGTCCTCTTCAAACAACAGAAAACATTAAAAACTAAATGTATCCTCTAGGCATAGCATTGAATATCAATGGATTCTACATAATTCTCTTGATTCATTTATTTATGAAGAAATAAATAGATGTTGGAACATATACACGTAAGAGAAACTAAACCACAGAGGAAAAAACAATGCCAAGATGCATTACCACAAGAATCCCACAAAATGCTGCAAAACCCTTGTTCATTTCCTTGCCAAACTACAGAAGTGATTTACAATAATGCTCAATGCATCCACAAGAGTCCAACCTTGACAAATGACTAAGAAAGTACAAGATATAGGAATCAAACTACCTATGCTAGCCATCAGGGGTAAAATCCATGAGTCAAGGAGTTGTTTCAACAACATCTAAACTAGGAACTACAAAATAGGCAGTGGAACAACTTGCCTCTAAAATTATGGAAATTGATTCATTCATTCTCAAACCAATTCTAACTGATGTATCTACCCCCTCAAGTAATTTTTCATCATATTTACATTATAGCACATCATATTACATCATTAATTTACCAAAGAGAGAAGAAAAAGTCAACTCACAGCCAAAATGGGTGAAATTCTGAACAAACAGGAAAAATTGGCAAATTTTTCTCTATGCGCAGCACCATTGATCCGATGTGCAATGCTTTTTCAAGGACACTTTTGGAAGGACTCCCAAACTCCAAATTAGGTTCAGAATAGCTCATTGGAAAGCTTGGTGAGTATACTTTCTATAACAACTTGAATTTTTTGATTTGGAGTCTATTTGCCCCTCCACAAATGGAATCTCCTAAGACTGCTTCCTGTGTAGCAAAAAAGTGGCAGAGACGGCACTTTTTGGGTGTTTTTTGCCCTTTTGGAGACCCAGAACTTGTCAACATTTCTCAGCCATTTCTAAGCATGCATAACTTTTCATGCTAATTCTAAAAAAACCTTTTTTCAAATGGAGGCCCCCATCAAAAGCGCAACGTCGATGTGCTGTGCACCTACTGAAAAAACCTGTTTTTTGCTTAAAATTTTTCAAAAATGAAAAAAAATGCTCCAAATTTCTTGAAATTTGGCATGAGTGATCCTTTTTAGGTGCTATGCTGGGCCAATGATGCTTCAGCCAAGATCTTGAGCTTATCTTGCTCTTTTTTGCTTCTCAAAACTCTTTTAAGCTTGGCCTTTAACCTCTTCACCCTTGTTTTGAAAATTTTGTTCTGGGTTAGGTAGTGATAGGCCATATGGCGCAACATCTTCTTCTCTTTGTTGGCTTTCTCAAGCAATTTATCCAAGTGAATGTTTGCCCTCTCTAGCCATGATTCCCGTTCAGCCTCAATTTCTTGCTCAATGGATGTCATTTTGAATTTTCTCTTTTTTGCCACTTGCTTGTTTTCTCTAATTGTTTGCAGCTCCATAATAGCTTGTTTTTCCTTTAGTTGCTTGTTCTCCTGCTCAAGAAAGTTAATGATCCATTTGACCATCTCAAGGTCAATTGATAAGGATTTGATTTCAGCCTCCTTCTCTTTGATGATCATATCCTTGAGTCTTGACCTTTGAGAGCCCAAATGAGTGTCATCTTCTTCAACTAAAACAAAATCTATGTCTTGCCCTTCAATAGGGCCTTCTTCATGCACCTGTTGCTTTCCTTTGTCTTTGCCATGTACCTGTTTAGCTGAAAAAGAAGGCAAAGCCCCTTTCACCCCCGGTGAAGATAGCATTTTCTTGTGAGCCGATGAAGAAAACGAGACCCCTTCCACCCCTGGTGGAGATAGTACTTGTTTGGCAGCAGCAAAAGGCATCCTGGTGCCTTTCTCATAGGTCAAAAACACTAGCACACATGTAGTTTCAGTCTCATGAACATCTGGCTATCTTGAAGGCCCTCCTTCCTCTTGAAGCACTGATGGAATCACTGAGGGCCTTTGAAAATCTCATGTGCAATGAAGGTATCCCATGGTATGTTTAGCAAGCTCAGCTAATGCAAGACAAAAAATTTAAGCAGTGAAAAGTGGTAAATGTTGTTGAACTACTGAGGAAAAAGTTTCCTTTGCACATATAGAGCCATCTTCTCAATATTCCTTCATATAAAGTATGGGAGGTTCATCATCCTCACTCTTGTGAAATGCATAAAAAAATTGACATGGTATGTATATAGAAAGGAAAACCTCCCTTCATAGGTAAAATACTTGATGATGAGTTTCATGAGAGGAGCATAAGTGTCCTGCAAGTATTTGAAAGGAAAAACCCTGTTGATTTCCCTGTGATAACCAACCTTAATGTAAGGCTCAAAATGCTCTCTACCTACATGCTTGATCCAGGTGGATGTTGGTGGCCACCCACCTATCCCATTTGGACCCCCGCAACTTTCTCTTTCAATTTTTCAGTTTCCGTAATTGTAGCACAATTTACTATTTTTAGCAGTTTTTTTGGGTCCTGAACTTTCGAAGTCGTTTTGAGGCCCTAAACGACATTTTTTGGGAAATCTGGGGGCAACATGGGTCCATGGACTAATGTTTCCCTTCCCAAAGTGGTAGTTCTTGGATAGATCTTTCTAACGAGCTATCATACGCGTCAAACAGAGATTGTATGCCAAAGTTATGACCCCGGGAAATTGATGTACCAATTTACCCAAAACGGGGCCCACAATTTGGCGTTTCATCTTCTAGGGTTAGGTTTTGGAATGTGAAGGGTTTTCCATTGTTTCTCAACAATAAATAGGCCTTCGAGCCTCATTGTAACACATTTTGGAAGAGTTCAGAGGCATGTAGCCGCCACATCTCTTCTCAGAGATAAGCTACCATCGCCCTAGCTGGTTTATTTCCATTTTTGTTTGTAAGCATATTTCAGTATTTTCCATTAATGAAATGAAGCATTATTTCCACTGCATCTTTGTGTATATGGTTATCTCTATATTTTATTGCGTTCCTGTTTAAATCCAGATCAATGCTGCCCCTTATTCCACTGTTCACCTACATTAGGGATGCCTGTTGCTACTGCAATAGTTTTAGGTATCAAGGTGAAAGAGACACCAACAAGATTCACCTGGCCATTGTGAAGATGAAGAATAAACAACCTAGCCAGCTCATGATGATATTTCACCCTTTCTACCATTTCACAAAATTGATAACAAGATTGATTTTTAAAGCAAGTTACTGCAAGAGGGCAAGCAAGTAATTATGTGAGAGTGGTGGGCTCCTCCCGGATGATTTTTCCTCATTTATGTGGTTTTCTTGGTACACGAACTTCTTGAGAAGAATCACTAAAAGTTTCATCTTCCCTCTCATAGTCTGAATCTGTCTCCATGCTTATGAATTTGAAGTGAAAACTGATGAGTATGAAAAGATTTTTAAAGAGGGTGAATAATGTATGTAGGAAGTGACTGTTGTTTTCTTTTGGGAAATGAGGGAATGATTGATATTATGAATTTAGATGAGGGTGTTGATAATGGAATGGATGTAGTGAGGGAATAGGAAATGGGAGATAGGGTTTGGGAATAGAGTAAAGGGTTAGTGTTTGGTAAATGGGAATGGGGTTTGGGAAGTGAGTGCTAATGATTTTTGGAAAGGGAAAGGGAAAGGGATTTAGGGAAATTTAGTTTAAGGGAATGGGGTGTAGGAAGATAATCTAAGGGAATAAAAACAACATAACAAAATACCCTATCCAAATCTTTACAATACAATATGGAGAATAGCTAGGGTTTAGTTTTTTAGGCATACAAATCACCACAACTGATGAAAAATTCCTTGCTAGACAAGATGAGAAGCTCCACTTACTTGTTGAGAGGTCAATTGAGGAATTTGAAGTAGAAGAAGGTGATGAAAATCGTTTTGAAGCTCAACAGAAAGGTGCGCAGCGCTGCCTCTCAAGTGCGCAGTGCACTTTGTATGCGCAGAGCCCGAACAAATTGCAGTGTAAAACCTACGCCAGGTGTGCATCGTCGGTAAAATTTCAGGCTTTTTGCTCAATTTTTGCCTCTTTCCTCCAAAAATGGGCTTTTTTTCCTTTATCTCTTTCACTTGCAACAATAAAGATTTCAAACACCTAAATGACCTTTATATCTCCTTGCTTTTAATTTTTCATTTACCAAACCCACTTTTCTAATGTCTTAGTCACTTTTCTTTAAAAACTTTGTTTTTCATTTGAAGTTTGACTCTTCTTGATCAATTGATGGAATGATGCATAGGTGGTTTTGTTTTTTGCAGTGGTTGGAGTTGGCAAGGTGACCAAGGGCAGCTGCTGAACTTATTATAGAAACATCAAAATTACATAAAATTTGTACAAAATAAGAAAAACACTATGTTTTCACCTCAAAATAGTGTTTTGAGGTAAAAAACATTTATTGAGCATATCATCAGTGAATTTATGATTTTATGAACTTATAAAAACTCCTCATGTGCCTGCTGACCTTTTATTGAGTTTTTGATGACCATGATGGCAAACCCTAGACCTAGTGAGACTAAAACCCTAAAACTGACTTTTGTAAATGAAATGGAATAAAATGACAGTAAATGACCTAAAACATGCGAAAACAAGCCAACAGGTGAATTTCATGAGGGAAATTGACATGAACCACTACCATCAGTTGATCCATGACCTAATGGAAGGCAGCTGATCAGATGGGACACCTAACATGCATGCAAAAAGAGAAATTTGATCACTGGTGGAGGGATGAAGATACCGACACTAATAGTATGGAATCATCAACTCCCTCTTGATCCTTGCCTCCTTAATGATGTCCATCTACATTATTATCAAGATTAGATACCTTTATCTTTTCTAAGGTGGATGCTCATTCTCATCCTTAACATCAACTATTAATGTATGTTGCTTTATTCCTTGCATGAACTGTAAGAGCTAGGTTTTCTTCATTCAAGGGGTTAGCACAAGCTAGCATCAACACCAAGTCTACTCTTGGACTTCCTACTTTCGTTCCACATTCTGTAACGGGGATTACACAAGATTTGATCTAAGGCATACAACAATCTTTGAAATTTGTTGAAATTTCCTCTTATTTCAAGAGAAATTTCTTGTATAATTTTTTTGGTGAACTACCATGATGCTTAGATTTTGAAGTGATTGAATCAAAATGACACTATGGTAACTTTTAAAAGAAACTAGAGGAACAACACATTGTTGGCCAGGAATGGAAGTCTTCAATAAGTCTGAAACATCATGGATCTTCTGCTTCCAAATTCGATCTTATTTGGGTAATGCATGAAACTTGTGGAGATGGCCTATATTCCTAAATTATATATAGATGTGCTCTGAATTGTCACCATTAGTTTTGTAAATTTGTGTTTCAAACTCTCAAAAAAGACTCATAGATGACCAATTGGATTTTGCTAAGCATTGCAAGTTCATATCATGGGATGCTAGGGCAGGTACACGTTTTGGGGAACCTATTGGAATTTAAGAGGATTTATATGATCGGGTATCTTGCCAAATATTGATAAAAAACTCACAAACAAGATTTCCACCTTCAATTATCAATATACCCTAACAGTTCTACCTATGCCCTCAAAATCCTTAGTCTCTCTAGCATAGACAAACTCTCCCAAACCGGATTATATAGGTCTCTTCCTTGTTGTGGCCCAAACTAGGGCACACTCCATCCCACTCTAGAGAAAGTTACCATAAACATAGACCAACCATTGATCAAAAAATATAAAAAAACTTAGCCTTCTTTAGGGTTTCCTCCTCATGCTAGTTTTGTTTCTCTTATTGTCAAGTTTTAGAGAGCATATAAAAAACTACTCATGTGCCTAGAGGCATCAGTATCGACTAACCAAATATTTCTACCACTTGTTATAGTGCCCGAGAGACCAGAGACATATATTTTCTCCTTAGCTCCCTCTGACTCTATAATGGATTCCTTCTAAAGCTTGAGAACACTTGGTAACATATCAAAGGAATAGTTAAGTTGTTGAACACTTGTCTCGTAAGCTAACTTATTCATTTCTATTTTCAATAAGGCTCTGATACCATGTTGAATTTTCTAGAATAATGCATAGTAGAAATTGATATTCTTATTTGATAATTACTTTCCAATGATTTCTAATCAAGTTATCTTATGTCACATATATCATTATGAAGTTACACACAAGAAATATCAATAGTAATGCAATGAAAGTATACGATCAAAAGAGGTAGCAAATTTTCCCTCGAAAAACACAACCCTTAGGAAAAACCCAACATATTTTATTCTTAGGAGTAATTGTCCTTCAATGATATTTACAATTTAAGAATATTCTAGAATCTATGCCAAAATCTATGATACTAGTCAAACTTGGTCAAAGCTCCAACTTAGTCAATGTTGGTCAAACCTCGAAAATAGTCAATTCTGGTCAAATTTTGGGTTGGGAAACTTCAAAATTACAGTTGACCCCTACAATCAACTTGGTCCAGTGGTTGAATTTTTGTGGTCAACCTGCGGTCATTTCTACTGTCAAATAATCCATTTTCCACAATCAAACTTAATCAAATTCTTAGTCAAACGAAACAAGAAACTTGGTCAAATGAAGTAGGTGTTATAGGAATAAGTACCCTAGGGCTTTGGGTTAGAACCCCAACAGAGCAGAAGCAAAATACAACAAGAAACACTCATACAACTCAGGAAAAATGCTTATATAATCAAACTACGTAAGAGCGATCATACCCAAATTTCATTCATTTGAGAAGGTCCCGCAGGGTTCAGACCCTCTGCAACTCCCGATGTTCTTCAAACCTAAAAATAATTCAATTAAAACATACATAACAGTATAGAAGTAAAGCATATTCACAAAATTTGACTTTATATCATATAAGAAAATGATTGATCATACATCAAAACAACATTCATATATGAGTTACAACATAATTTGATGCATAAACAAATTTAATTTTGGAAACAAGACAACATTTCTTTTATTGTGGTAAGCTATAAATAACATGGAGAGAATTCACCCAGGTCTTCTTCTTTCGAATCCAAGTGGAACCGTCCTCCAGATTCGTCTTATCCCAGCCTTCAATAGTCTTCTTCCATAACCAACACCATGATATCTCAAGCAAGAGGGAGAATATCTATAATCAAGGAAACAAGGGTTTCTGGAAGCTTGGGGAAGTGCATTAAGCATAGGGATTCATCAGACTTAGTCAGGGATAATCTCAGTATAATAACTCTATCTCTTCCCCTCCTTTAGGCCTTCCCATATAAGTCTATTTATACTTCTCCCAATTAGTTTTTTAGTTGGGAAATAGTTGGGCCACAAGAAATAGGAGGTAATCAACAAGTAAAACCCGTGAACTCTACCCATAATTAACGAAATTTAAATTTTTAAGTGTTTTAACACATATACGTGGGTTGGGTATTGACTAACCCACGTGTACACACTTTTATATTAGGGAAAAGTATTGTACAAGGAATAAAACATTGAATTTAATATATTTGGACCAAGTCTGGAAGGAGGGGTTGCCCTAGGCCATAAACTAAGCAACACAAATACCAAGGGTGGTAAATGGTGCTATAACAGATGCCCCCTAATATAGGAGGTTAGAAGGGGTACATGATGGCCAAAATCTATTAAGTGTATGGAAAGAATCTTGTCGAGACTAAGAGGGACTTCACCAGAATTCAGCCTACCAAGCCATCAAAATAGATTAGAAAGAAACTACTGTCTGAGGCAGGCATACCCATTCTCAGAAAAATTAAAGCATGTCCACATATCAAGTACAAGCAGATCCAATATGTATACTAGTATAAATAACTGAAAGTACATGATGGATCATCTGATCATGATTGAAAAACGTACATGTCTGAATATCACATATAAGAAGATGATCAATGATACTGAAGGATGAAGTTGATCACTAATGTCAAAAACTGATCCCAGTAGTACCAAATGAACATGATGGAATAAAATGATACTACATCGCAACTCAGATGCCAGCATATAAGATGTTGTTTTGAAACATTGTAACATATACGGTGGACAGTGTCAACTAGCAGTAACAGAAGCAACTGAAAATTGAACCAAAACATGCTGATGCAACCCAAGGTCTTCACTAACCACCACGGTACATTTCTACACAATGGGAATAAATGGTCTCACGTCAACCACGTGAGAAATCGTTTGATTACCGATCATTGATGTATACTGTTAACAAACACGAGACTACTCAACGATAATGAAAATGAGAGTCAAGGTACCCAGTACAATCTAACAAGTGCGAATAAATGAGCTAAAGTCGAACACTTGGAAGAATCTATCAATTAGGGGACAATGATGGTTTCCCACTGTCGATAGCGAAGGAATCTGCCACTGATGACTACAAACCCCAAGGTACTTCCAAATGGACTCCAGATCTTTCTCCCAGAGAAAATGAGCTATAGTCGATGGGAAACGATCCATTAGAAGGAAGGAATTAAGGCATCCTTCATCATTCTAGCGTGAGTGTAACTTGTAGGCCAACAATGTGGAAGGAATCAGACGAAAAAGATGTAGTAACCCAACCAAAGCATGTTTTCAGCATACAAAAGATGTATCTAGCGCACGATAGAAACCCTCTGAACCAACCAATAATGAAAGTTGACATAGAGGAGAGGATTCCACTAATAGGGTCAAATGGAAACCAAGGCATTGCATGAATCCCAATGTGTGATAATGAAAGTTGATTTCGAACACAAGGGAAACCACTCAGTCAAAGACCCATGATACTGATCGATGTTGAGCATAAGGTGACCTATCAATAATGAAAATAGGGCCAGTGTGTGGCTCTAGGCATGCCCTTAGAGCAATATGTCATCGTCGATAAGGACAAGACCCACCAGAAAGAAGTCAATGGAGACCTTCTCAAACCGGCACAAGAAAAGGACCAATATAACTGATGTGATGACAAACATGACACAGAAAAACAGGTATGGCCAACTAAAAAATAGGTCAAGAGACACTAGAGAGGCTGACTCAAGCTTACTTCCCTTGAACAAAATCACAACTCAATGATGACTATATGGTAGCATATGATAACTCTGTATAAGTTCGTTATGCTAGAGGCATGAGAAAACTCTCCATATGATTGGAAGAGGTAACCAATTAGAGGAGTATTGACTCAATAACAATGTTAAGGCATACCTAAGTCAAACTAAATCCCACCCAAAATGGAGGAGAGACTTTCTTTTGAGTGCTTTGTTCAAGGATGACATGACTTACTCTAGCTACCAACAAACTATGGAAATGTTGTCCCGTTCTCGCTATTTTTGGAATATATAATTTTTTTGTCTTTTTCTTTTAGCTGGAAAAAATATTAAAAGAATGCTATAGTATAATAGAAAGAATGAGTGTTAGAGAAACAAATGATATAGTTCCTAGGAGGGGAGCATTCCTATGCTCAATGCAGGGAGGCAAAATTGGTCAAGGACACTCAAAAGGATTCTCTTTCTATGAGTAAAAGGATGTGTTATCACAAAACCTTGGCTTGATAGGCTGCTGATTAGGAAGGCTTTGTGTAACTCTTTCAAACCTACTTTTGGCTGAGGCTTAGCCTCTTTAACCTGAGAGGGCTCTCTCACTGGATTAAAGATTTTACTTTGAAGGTTAGTGGGCTAACTCTATGGAAAATTCGAACAACAATATATAAATGGTTGAAATATCAATGAAAAAGCTTTCATTGGGCTATGGAGTCAAAGTGTGTTTCAATACAACAACAAGATCAATTTCACATGAAAGTCTGGGCATAGAGGGTTTTAACATAGAAGCAAAACAGAGATATTATGTAAGGAACACAACCCACAAACACATGAAGGAAGTTAGAGCATCATCAAATGAATTCTAAGTAACATGTGTCTATACCACTGAAAGTAAGTATATGAAGGAAGCCATGAGGAAAATCAAACATTGAAACCCTTTCTAAATCCTGAGTGGTGAAAGCAACTCTTTGTATTAACCTAAAAACATGCAGTCACATACAATAGCACAATGTGCTTCTTTCTTTGAAAATTGCCAACCCTTTGTACATTAGATCTTCTCCTATATATAGATCTCTTTACATGACTTAGATTCCTCCTCTAGGATGAGGAAAATTCGAATTCCACCTAACCTGACACCTATTAACACTTAAAACTAACTATTAAATGCAAATGACAGCTAACTAGCAGTCCTAGAGACCTAAAACAATTAGGAGTGTAACTCCTCATTATGATCGAAACAACCTTATCTAGGAATTAAACACTCCTTTTGACACCTATAACTCCATGAATTCGAATTTGATAGTGCTCATAACCCTCCAGCTTGCCCTTGATGACTCATCCTTTTAATGTTCCTAGAAATTAGGAGATTGTTCCTTGCTCTGTTCTGGCTAAAAATTAGGTCTTGGGACAGAGCTCATATCTTCTCATAAAAAATGTATTTGGAAAACCTGAAGGAGGCTTTTGTGAACAAATCCATGCTGAAAAAAACCTCTCTTTGTGTTTTGAAACACCTTTCCTACCACCCAGAATGTGTCTTTGAAAAATAGGTGTAAAACAGGAGAAATATGCTTGTGAAAAACTGCACTTACAGCAGTTTCATAGTGCAAGTTTGTCCTTCATTTCTCCCAGATCGTAAGTGATTTGAAGAAAGTGGAATAAATTTTTGTACTTCAGTATCTTAAGAATGAAAACCTCTTTCACTTTTAAGAGAGGAGTTTTCAAATGCTCAGAAACTCTTCTAGAAGTTAACTGGTAAAAACAAGAAGACAGTTTGACTGATAAGTTCACTGATAAAGTTTGGAGTTCAAAAATGTCCTTATTTACTTGTTTTTCCCTTGATTGATGTTCAAAACCTATCAGTAATCCTTTACAACGGCCCATCTTCAAGAAGGGTTCCTTTTTCTTCTCAAAATTGGCCCACAAAATCATGTTGTGCAACTACAGCAGTTTTGTAGCGCGCTACGAAACTGCTGTGTGAATAAAAAAAACATATTTTTTTTCTCAAAAATTATTCTTATTTTGATTTCTTCATAGCTTCATATTATGCCAATAGGCCACATATCTTTGACATAATTCGTCCATAAACAGCTTCAAAAAGGTAATGTTCTAACCAAAATTGTGTTAAGGCTCCAATCACTTACTGCCCAGTTCTTTTATGCTGAGATTGTCCTCCTGGTTTGATCAATTGAATTTGTAGGTCCTCAATCTATCTCACTTACCTCTGGCTTTGCCTCTTGTAATCTTCTTAAATTCCTAGTCACGGGCCTTCTTGGCTTGAAAACAAACTCTGAGACTTGGTCATCAAATTGAATCTTTTTGGAAGATTTAACTCCTTTGGTTTTGTTCTTGTTGGCTTCAAGTAGCTCTACTTGGACCAAAGGAATCTCTTCTATGTAGATGGTGTGGAGGAGATCTTTCAAACTTCCCTTTGAAGTTGGGCTTCCATCAACAATCATTGTCTTCCCCTTTTCCTTGGCTAATTGACTTCTAGTTACTCTTCTTTTGACTGTTTTATCAATAGATTGCTCTTGTACCACTTCCTTGATCTGAACCTTCTTCTTCTCTGACTGTAGATATGACCTCGGGATATATTTGCAATTCAAGCACCCCAACTTTTGAATTCAATCCTGTGAAATTCAAGGCAAATTCCTTGGCGATTTGCGCATGACCTCCTTGAAGTTTCTCGCAAAAATTCCAACAGCCAACCTACTTGAATGCACGTTCAACTTCTCTGTTCTTCAAGATAATGTCTAAACCTTGAGGTTTGCTCCTCAAACACCTACCTGACCTGTGCTCCTTTCTTTCTGTAGACCCCTCCATGAGACTCCAGCGTAATGAAAATTTGAAAGACTGGCACTGTCTCAACCTTTGATCACTGCCTCGCTTGATAGCTACCTCGCTTGATGTTCAAGAAATTCAAATTGAACATTTGCCGATTTGTTCCTCATGCAATGAATGCAATCATAATTATGACTGTGAATACTTGGCTCTTCTTGAAACTTGCAACCTGAGCGTACCAAGGTACCTAATGACTCTAATGATGAGGATAAGCGGTTGGACATGATAGGCGAAGTGTATAAGCTGACAACTGATGATGCAAACATAACGGATTTTGATAGATATGACAGCTGAGAAAGATTTGCTACGGATCTGCATGAATCTCCGATTTCGTAGTGCATCCAGTGTAAAATCTGGGTTATGTGCAACAAAAACACCTAAACTATGTTTGCACTACGAAAACACCTAAAGAATTTTGTAACACTTAAGAACCTTTAAAACAAACTTGATACAGGGAATCTATGTAAGTTGTGGGACCAGTGATGAATGAGAATGGACTATTGACCTTTATTTAACCATACTACCAAGACTCCTAAGACTTAGACACTAAAGTAAACATGGAAACACTGAACTCGGATTAACACCTAACCTTCACAATCAAACTGATGTGAACAATTTAGAAATTTCTTCTTAAGTGATAACAGGATGCGTCAAGTTACAGAAGCTAAGTGATTGCATGGTTGATTTTGCAGAAGACATGGTCAAATAAGTGGCTTAAACATGAGTCCAAGTGAAGCCAACTCAAGGCCAAAAGGTGCAAATAGTCAAAATGCAATTTAGTAGTACAATTCAACACAAAGGAGCCTCTAGGGAATAAGGCCAAAAGTTAGCACAGAAGAAAGGAGAATGTGTCTTCAACACATAAGTCATGGCGGGACTATAGAGGACTCCCAAGCCTACTCAATATAGCAGCATGGTCAACCAATTCTAACTAAGATGCCCATGTAAAGGATGGCTCTACCATCATACCATGATTTTAAAACTAGCGAGTGAAAATGGTTTGCTAACCAAGATACGATGGGGTCGACACTATGGCTAATGTATCATTGAATGGAGGCTAGTATGCAAGATGCAGCAAAAAAATGGTTTTCCCTAACCTATATGCCAGTGAGTGAATGATACCTACCATGATGGGTCAGCGATCATGGGACCAAAATAATATTTTGAATAAGTCTCCAAAATATCCTGGAAAAACTCTCGACAATCCAGGCCCACAGGTCAAAAAATCCATGAGACAAAAATCAATTTTTGAAAACATATTTTGCAATTTCAAAGTTATATAATGACTTTTGGACTCATAGTTTTTTCATTTTTGTTTGGAGCAAAGAGTTGTGGATCAAAAAGGAGCAAGCATTTCTCTGAACAATTGGACCTTTCAAATCACACCAAAGTTATCACGTAACCTTCAAATCATGCTTGTAATGTTTTGTGATAGTTTTTAGAAGCTTTCTTAAAGTTTTGACCGTGGGAATTTATGCCCAAAAATCCAACTCTGTGTACACATGTGTTGGATGTGATCAACCCCATGTATACGACGGCCCTACACATGCCTGTGTGTAAAGGGAACCTACTTATATGTGAGTTAAAGTTTAAACATAAAAACTAATGGTTGAAACTCAATTTTTTTGTAGGATGACCATCACATGGAGGGAAAGAGATCATACCACAATTTATAATGAGCTAATGAATGACCAAAATGCACTAGATGCTCTGAGAGGCTGTGGCTTATTGAAATTCTTCAAAATTCCAAACATGAAAGCCAACACACGCTTGCTCAAACTACTGATCCACTACTGGCGTTCAAAGGATGATGCCTTCATGATAGACCAGATGCCTCTACAGATTGAGGTTGAAGACATCTACTTTATTACAGGTCTCTCCCGAAAAGGGGAGGTCATGCATTCGACTAGTAGGATAAGAAGTAGTCTTTCAGTAGAAGACTACGTACATATATACTGTCCTGGACACCCAAAGAATATTGGAAGTCAGATTCCAATCAAACACGTGGAAAGTTTATCTCTGAGGATTCTACTATTTACCATTGCAAGGGTAAATGGATTAGCTTCACTTCATCAGGCATCACAAGTGTCCATGAGCCTAGTAGTGGAATGCCTTACCATGGTTTTTGAGTGGTGCACGCCTCTTTTGACCAACATGAAGAGCCAATTGTCCTCTATTTAGAAGGGTCAGACCAAGAACTTTGGATGTGGGACTATCTTATGCTCATTCTTCTTCGAGAAGGTACCTGGGCTACATCCCAAAGTATCTGTCTCCATTAGCGACCCTAGAGATCCACGAATGGGCAGATGGTAGACTTAATGAAATGCCTTGGAGGTGGGGACATGCCTAGGATGACTTTTGATGATTAGTTTTTCGCTTGGTGGGACCAACAGATCATCGCAGTCGACAACTACGTGTATTCTGGTATGGATTTCTGAGGAGATCCAAACTTAGTGTTGCCACCAAATGCAGGATGGGGAGACATAGGTAATAATTTTTTAAGTTTTAGTAAATTTTTAAGATTTTTTGGATTTTTTAATATGAAATGAACTTAGAAATATTTTTTATGAGACAAAATACTGACAAAATGACCATGTTCCAGATGTGGGCCCAGTGAGACCAGATGGATTTCTGAGGCACAAGCATCACAGAAGAGGAGCCAAAGAGGAAACAGCTGAGATAGAGAGAGAGTCTTATATTCAGTTTAGATAAACTTGATGAGACTAACTGTCTAGGTATCTATGATAGCCATAGAGGATCTACCTAAGGAGATGCAGCGTTGCGTGGTAGGGGTACCATGGGGTTGGGTCCGCATACTTTGGCATGTAGCCAATGTAGTAGTTAAATTTTTATCCGCTCATCCTTAATCGAGTTGATAGACAGACCAATGTATGACTGGACATGATTATGGGCATGAACCCAAATTTTGAGGGCATTTCGTCCCAATTTTGTATATTCTTTTTTGAACACTTTATCTATATACATGCGATTTTATGATATATATACAGATTCAAATTTTTTGATGTTGTTTAATTTGATGAATGATTAATATGCCAATCTAATGCTTGATTAGCAATAGATTCTACTAATGAATTCTTAGATCGTGGAATGTGAACTTATGTAATATAAATAAATGATCATTGCAACATTCTCACTCTAAAAAAATGGTGATATAAATAAGGATAACGAACCCGATAAATGTTATTTAACTGTGACACTACCAGCTGTGACTCTAGATAAACTACCAACAAATCAATCCCATAAGAAATTACTTTGGATAGTAAATTAATAATGGTAGTATATTTGACAATGTTATTTAATGCAGGGCCAATACATACTCATCTCGACACCATCAACTGGCTAAATGGATAATAAATCACCCAAGTCGTGGAAGCAAGGTTTCGAGTGTGCTGACTAGCACCATCAGCGAATCCGAAATATATCAAATCATCCATCAACACCTTCCAAAGCAGATCAAAAAAATGTTGATATCGCAAAATGCCAGATAAATATGTACAAAGATACAATATATACAAACAAGAAATTGCTTGGCCGAAACCTAAGAAAAATACTTCTTAAGGTAGAGCCCATTTCAGGGCTCTCCCAGCTTGTTCCCTTCAAAATTAATTAATTCATAGGCCCCTTTTCCCAAAACTCGCTTGACTACAAAGGGGCCATACCAGATAGACTTGAATTTGCCTACCCCCAGGGCATCTTTGTCTTGGTCATTTACTAAGACAAGGTTTCCTTCAGAAAAAACCCAAGGATGGGTAGCTTTATCATACTGAGTTTTAACTCTCTTCTTATGGGCTTCGTTTATTATGGTTGCATCTGGACACTGCTCATCGAGATGTTCCAAATGAATGAGGCGTTCTTCGAGAATAGGTGTCTCTGGAAGAATTTCTACAGCTAGCTTAAGGGACAAAATTTCACATTCGATAGAAAAATAGATTCCAGTTTGTAAACTAATTGAAAAGGAGTAAAACGGTGGTCGTATTCACTGAGGTTCAGTATGCCCAGAGTGTTGGGTACAACATGATGTGCCAATTGGATCGATTTTTTTCAATTATCCTTTGTAGGATAGTCTTAAGGGACTTATTCACATCTTCGACTTGCTCATTGGCTAAGGATAATATGGAGACGAATGCTCCTACCAGAAGCCCAACTTGAGAGCCAATTCGGTCATCAATTGATTCTGGAAGTGACTGCCATGGTTAGTGACAATCTCTCTTGGGATACCAAATCACGAAATAACCTGGTTGAAGAGAAACAAAGCTATTGTTTCACTATCGTTTTTTTAAGTAGTCATGGCCTCAGCCCACTTCGTAAAATAGTCTATGGCCACAATTATGTACTTGTGATTCGCCACCAAAGGTAGATTACAAGTAGTGAAATTAATGCCCCACTTCATAAATGGATCAACAGTGATAACAGGAAAAAGTGGAGCTGGATGTGCGCACATTTTCCAAGTATAGATTTGACAAGGGTGGCAACGTTGACCACTTCAATACAGTCTTCAAAAATTGAAGACCAAAAGTAGCCTTCATGCAAAAACTTTTGGGCTGTCGCAAGCCCTGATAGGTGACCGCCATAAGCTCCACTATGGTAATCATTAAGTACAGACTCCACTTCTTCCAAAGTTAAGCAATGCCTAAGGATTGAGTCAACCCCTCTGCGATATAAAGTATCACCAAGGATAACATAGTTTTTGGCAAGGTGATGTAACTTTCGACACTCATCTTTAGAGAAAACTGGTGGGAACTTTGAAGTCTGGATATATATAATAATATCTTCGTACCAGGGATCTTGTGAAGAAATGAGGAAAAAAATGTTCGTCAAGAAAATTTTCCTCATAAAAAATGGCTTCCTCACAAGGTAGCTCTGAAATTAATTCTGTAAAAACCAATGAATTCTTAGATTTGGATGAAAAGAACTCGAGATTGAATTCTTGCAAAATAATAATCCATTGATTATATTTTCCCCCATTCACTCGCTTACTGAGGACAAACTGGAAAGGATTGACAGCTATTAAGATGAACGTTTTGCACAGCAGAATGTAATGACGAAGCTGTTGGAAAACATGGATGGTTGGCAAGGTCAATTTCTCGATGGGAGAATAGCTCAAGTCCTACTAAGCCTCGACTCAAGTAGTAGATTACATGCTCACTGAGAGCATCATGTTCCTGAACTAGAACCATACCAATGGTTGATTCTTCAGCAACGAGATACAACAGGAAATCTTTGCCATAATCTGGTGTACTCAATAATGGAGCAGAGATTAATGCCTTTCTCAAAGCATCAAAATATCATTGTGTGAAGTCATCCCATAAAAATGGAACTCCTTTCTTAAGCAAATGAATAAACCCTTTGGTAATCTCAGCGTAATTTGCTATAAATATCCTCAAGAAATTTGCCTTTCCTTGGAGACTTTGAAGTTGACGAATGGAAGACGGGGGAGGAAACTGAATTATTGCCTCAACCTTGAAAGGATATACTCGAATCCCTTCAGTCGATACGATGAATCCTAATAGCTGACCATACCTAACCATGAAAACACACTTATTCAGATTCAACTGGATTTTATAAATACAACATCTCTCAAAAACTAATTGAAGGTGGCTAGCATGATCAATTCTCTTGCGAGAAAGAGCAGCTAAGTCATCCAAGTATGCTTCGATAACATGTTTGATGTCGTGAAAAGCATAAGACATGGTCCACTGAAAATTAGCTCTAGCATTTTTAAGACCAAAATGCATTTTCTTGTATGCAAATGTGCCCGAGGGACAAATAAAGGTTGTCTTGTGCTAGTCCTCTGGATGGATAGTAATTTGGTTGTAACCAAAGAATCCGTCCATGAATGAAAAAATTTCATTACCCGCGCATTCATCAACAATTTGATGAATAAAAGGCATGGGGTAATTGTCTTTTGGACAAGCTTTATTCAAATCCCTAAAGTCGATACACACTCGGATCGTTCCTTGCTTCTTATCTACTGGGACTAGATTGGAAACCCACTTAGTTAGAGGAACGAGGTATATGAAACCTGCTTTAAGTAACTTTTCAACTTCAGCTTTAATATATTCCGCTTTTTTAGGATTGACAAGTCGAATTTTCTCACAAATAGGTTTGGCATTTTTGTACGTCTTGATCTCATGCTGGACTATAGATGGATCAATTCCAGGAATTTCCTGAAAATACCAAGCGAACACATCTCGAAACTCTTTAAAGAGGTCGGTGTAGATTTGGATGTCTTCAAGGGAACAATCGGCTCTGATGAAGACATTTTCTATGACATTAGGATTCCTAGAGATGTTAATAGGTACAATTCGTGAGATAACCGACATGTTACCTTCGGCAGATAATTATGATGGAGCCAAAGGGTTTGAAATTGTACAAACATCACTAGTGAGAAGATTGGATAGACTATATTCAACTTCATGCAATGGAGGAAGAAAATATGAGCGATGATGTAAATCTTCCCATGGTCAATCCACACCCATCATTGCCTCCAAAATTTTTTCTTCAGATGGTAACATTGTATCCAAGAAATCCAGAGCTGAAGTAGAATCGAGGGTCTGAGCCAGAGCCACATTATCGTCTAACTCCTCTTGTGAAAAAGGAGTAGCATGGTTTTCTGTAGAGTTAACGATAGATTGATAGCTAAGTTTTGCTACAAACATGGGAAATTTCGTTCCACCAACATGCCCTCCATCCAATGTGGTGGTAGATGAAGGTAAGTTCCAAGGGTCCGAAAAATAATGAGTTCGAAATAACTCTTTCCATGAAGGTCCCCTAGAGGATGAAATTGCATTGATTCTAGCTGTAGGAGTAGGAAGGTCAAAAAAACCCATTAACAAAGAGTACATCCCAACTCCTAAATTCTCAATAGGTTGACGAGGATTATCCACCAATGGAACAATAGAATCCAAAGTTGTGTGGCATTCACCTGGAGAATAATCCAACTGATCAATTTTAACAATCCTCCCTCATGAGGAAAACAGAGGATGCAAAATAAAGATGAAACTATGGCATCCATCTCATAAATCCAATTCATGCCTAAGAGGAGGTTATAATCTAGGTTTGCATCAATTATTTCTACCTCAATATTTATGACCTTTCCCCCAACACATATAGGAAAAGTCGGGATAATTTGTGTGGCCTATGAGAATGTCCATCAAATGCTATCAAGAGACTCAGTGAAGGAACAACAGAAGGTGATCCAATGGCCTTCCAACATGACATAGACATTACGCATGTGGAAGCTCCCTCATCTATAATTGTTCGAAAAGCATTGGTCTTTCGGTAAGTGGACTTTATCTGGAAAGCCATATGATGAGGAAGTCTCTTTTTGACATTCAGCATATCAAAAGTGATCACTAAAGAACTCTTTGGATCTACTGCACTGATTTCCGAAAGCAAAGCTCTTCTATGAGAAGGACACAACTGGAGTACCTCCAATGCAGACATAGCACAAGGAATTTGATCCAGATCTTCTACAATCGAGTAGTTATGGGCTGCCCTAGCATTAGGGTTAATAGTCGAGCACTTTGCGGAACGTTTCATTATCCGAGGTATAGACTCAGTAGAGGGTCACTCAATATGAAGTGGGTCTATGGTTTCGAGAACATATTTAGCCTTATATGTTTCCTTTTCACCATAATTGCATGCTTGCATAGAAACGTTGACATGAGAGTTCATCAAATAGACATTTGAGGGATTTTCCCCTTCCTGGTTGCCCCCTGCGGAGGTACCAGCGTTCAAATTTGTGCCAGCAAGTAATTGCTACCCTTGGGGAAAGGGTTAGTCAGAATGGCTTGGAAGTTATAGGAAACTTGATGCACTAATAAGCACTAAGCATCTTGTATCTTAGGGTAGAGGTGAGTCAAATGATCTCCATTACATAACTTGCATAACTTAACCTTTTTATTGGACTCTTTTCTACCCTCATCGGCACCATTGCTGGGTTTGTTTGCATTGCCTTTCCCTTCTTGGTTCTTCTTCTTACCTCGTCCCTTCCTCTTCCCATTAGATTGTTGATTTATTTTTGGGTTAGAGGCCTGGACAACGTTTATAGGGGTAGGTTGGGAAGGTGTAGGTGTAGACGGTGTTGTCTGGTTAGAAGAAGTAGTTTGTAGAGACAACTACTGCAATTGATTCAAAAGTTTCATCGTATTAGCGCCAATTGATCCAACTATACCATCGGCATGGGGGCTTGGTTTCAGTTTGGCTAAATCTACCTTAGACCTCGGAGCATCAAGTAGAATTTTCTAAAGAGTCCCAGACTGAGAGTATATCAATTCTAATTGTTGGGCTCGAAAAATAGCCTACTCTTCTGAATAAACACCGAAAAGAGAAACATCCTTTGAGATCTCAGGTTGTAAGAATTTGAGAAACCATTCGAGAAGGAATTCTAGTGGAATTTCAGATTTGATAACCCTTTTTCTCCTTCTCCATTCCTGGATGTGATCTGAAATGTGAGTTGTGGTGTCTTGCTGAAAGTTGGCTAGAAGTTCAGTTCCGCCTTCATATTGGACAGGCAACTAAAAATGGTTCAAAAATATATTAGCCAAATCACAAAGAGAAGTATAGGTGCCCCCTAGCAACTCTATATACCATTTGGCCACATTTTTGGTCAGGGTGCGCTGAAATAACCTCAACCTGATTGAATCATCTAAAAGGGAGTTGGATGAGCACCATAAGTGAAATGTGGTCACATGGTCTCCCGGGTCTTCACCACTCTTCCCTTCGATCTTTGGAATATTCGAGGGAAGTTTAGTTGGGACTGGAGGCCAAGCCAGATTGTACCTAATTGGATCATTCGTCAATTTAGTTAATTCTGGCAAATTAAGCATAGCCAGAAAAGGAAGTCGTCGGGGACCTTGGGAATTCCATCTAGAGCGGGCGGGGTTCCCAAAGGTCTGAAAAGAATGACTTGGATTTTGAAAGGCACCAAGTTGCCCGAAGTAGCTTATAGAGATGACTGAACCAAAAGGTGATCCTTTTGGTCGAGCAAAATTCGAAGTTTGACCAACTCCTACCAAAAATCCTTCGTAACCAGTGAAGTTACCCCCTAACAAAGTATTGAAAGGAGCTGACAGGCCCTGATAAGGATTCCATGCATTAGCAAAGGGTGGAAAAATTTGAAAAAAATTAACTGAATAATATTTCACATTCCCTTGTTGGTCGAAGAATTGATTCCCAGCTCCTATCCCACTAACCATAGGGTTTGTACAACTCTAGAAGGGGTTACTACCTTGACTTGTAAAATGAAAAGGCATTGACCCTACTGTCAGATTGGAATGTGGTATATGACCACTTCCAAATGGGAAACCCTGAAAAGAAGTTGATCCACTCATCATGGATGTAGAGGCGATCGATGGTATGTTCAAAGGAACTGAAGGAATCCCTTGAGACGGCATTCCAAAAGGGAAAAATCCAAAACTAGATGTAGTAGCTTGAGAACTTCCACTCGTTGACGGAATGGAAGCAAACCCAAATATACTTGTTCTGGGAGTAATAGGAGGGATGGAAATAGTTCCTCCCCCTTGTACAAATATGGGAGTCCGCATGCTCGCAATAGTTGTCATAGATGCCATGCTTCCAGCAATGGTCATCAAAGGAATAGATGTATGTAATATTGGGTTCAAAGGCCTATGAGTAGGAGTTTCAATATAACAAAACATTCAAATGATCAAAAGGAAGAGGAGAATTCAGAGACGCTATAGACTCTCAAAGCTCTTCAACTTAGATATTATCTTCCGAGTGGAAGAGCACTTGAGAAAGAACTGGTGTGTTCCTCTCTAACTCTATATTGGTACCAGGTCTATCTTGTGAACTAATGCCCCCAAGGGGAGGATCAATCTCCAATGTGCTTGCTACCACTGGTTGAAAACCACTAGAATAATTGCTCCTACGCCTTCTAGGAGAAGGCTCCGGACTCATAGGTGATAGCCCACGAAGTCTCCTAGACCATCAAGATTGTTGGTAAGCCACTTTGAATATTTAAAAGATCTACTTAAAGACTCAAAAAATTATAAAGCTAGGTCGACTAGGAGAAAAGAACACTCACTAAAATTTCCCTAAAGATATCAGCAACCAAACAATTCTCAAGTATTTCTGCTCCAGGTGATTAGGACCGGACACCAAAATACGATAAAGTTAATAACAAGGGCCTTCCAAAAAATATATAGGGCTAATTATGCCCTAGGCCTACTAGCAAAGGTATTAGAGGTAGCTATGCTAACCTCCAGACAACAGCCTTTGCCAGTGAAAGCCCCCAAGCTTCGCAAGGGTTCCCTTTAGAAGTATTGTTGAACATGATACAACGTCAACCTCGGGTGCCACGGGATTCCCCTCCTCAGCCACCTATGTAGTTCCTAGGATAGGCACTTATGGTCACCAACTCATATCAGAAGCTGAGCGGAACACTCGCGAGGTAGGATCCAACAAGTAAGAGAGGGGGTATCTCTCATCCTTACCTTCACTAACCCTCGTGCTTTACTCCCAGTTATAGAGCTTTCCTGGTCTCCTAACGCTATTGGATTTCACTCATTAATCTAACTTCTATGTTTTGTAATTTAGAGCGGCCTTAGAGAGTTAACTCTCCTCTCACCTAATCTAAGGCCCTAATAAACCTAAACTTGTTGGTGTATTCTGATGACAATACAAAAGTTGTGGTTTATTTTAATTAAGTGCTTGATTTTAATGGTTGTTCTTTTAAGTCAAGGGTATAGATGGAAGTTAAACCAATGGTGTTTTTATGACGCAAAAAAAATCAATGAAAAACTAACTACATGAATGCAATCATTTGTTCTTCGATGAAAAGAGATCCCTACGTGGGTTCTACAAAAACTAAAAAAGCAAACTACCCTAATGCAAGGTATAATGAAGATGCGAGATCCTAAATCACTCTAAAAAAGTGAAAGAAAATAACTATCAATGAGCCAACTTAAGTATTGAAGAGGATACAAATTTTGAACACAAAATTCTCTCCAAACAAGAAGGACAAATCGTAAAAGATCGCAATTCACTTCCAAAAATCAAAAGAAACCAAAATCAAACTTGGCAAAAGAAAACAAAAACAATGTTTTTTGAGATCTTTTCTTTTTCAAGAAACAACCAAAACAACTTTTTGAAATCACTCAAAATGCTACTAAAACTCAAAGATTGAAACAATAGCACAAGGAGTCTTTGCAAATTACAAACTCGAAAATGAAAGAAAACTTGAGCAGAAAGGCTTCAATTTGTACTAAACGACCCAAATAGTAGCAAAGAGATTGACAAACTGACCAAGAAGCTAGGAAAGAAATACTTTCAAATTCATCAAAAGACTTTCAAAAGGCAAGAATATCTAGAAGGCCACAAAATGAAGGAAAGCAAAGCAAGTAGATCAAAAGCTGAGCTTGACACTGAGACTAAAAATAATCTCCTGTTCTGGAGGACCAACACAATCAACAACTTCTAAACGAAGTCTTGTGTGCCAAAACACAAATTACAAACTCGTTCAAAAAGCAAACCTAGGCCAAATATTTTCAATGAGGAAGAGACTTCGAAAAAGTAAGCTTGCAGAATAATGAAATTATTTAGATAGAAATTGAATACACAGAGACAAAAAAGACCAAGCAACAAATCTATCTGGGCGGAGAGATTTGAAAAAACAATGCAAAAATTGGTATACACAACTGTGTTCAAGCATAAATGCATGTCCACGCGCTTTTGATATATGAAACTCGTGTATACATGGGTTCACTTCACAGAAACAAGCATGTGTACGCTACTGTAAACAAAGTAAAAATCGTAAACAAAGGTTTGCAAGAAAAGTAAAAAACAAAGCCAGATCAAAAAGATCAGACTTAAGGTCTAAGACTCTAGTAGACAAAATAAGCCTGTAATAGCAAGAAAACCAAAGACTAAGCCCCGATTGACACTAAACAACCCAAACTAGGAATAACAGAATTGTTATCCCCAACGGAGTCACCCATTTTGTTACTTGAATAAGTACCTTAGGGATTTGGGTTAGAACCCCAACAGAGCAAAAGCAAACTACAACAAGAAGCATTCATACAACTCAGGAAAAATGCTTATATAATCAAACTATGTAAGAGGGACCGTACCTGGATTTCCTTTGTTCGAGTAGGTCCCACAAGGTTCAGACCCTCTGCAACTCTCGATGTTCTTCAGATCTGAAAATCATTCAATTTGAACATACATAGCAATATAGAAGTAAAACATATTCACAAATTTGACTTTATATCATATAAGAAAATGATTGATCATACATCAAAACAACATTCATATATGAATTACAACATAATTTGATGCATAAAAAAGGTTAATTTTGGAAACAAGACAACATTTCTTTTATTTTAGTAAGCTATAAATAACATGGAGAAAATTCACCTGAGTCTTCTTCTTCTGACTCCAAGTGGAACCATCCTCCAGATTTTTCCTATCCCAACCTTCAATAGTCCTCTTCTATAACCAACACCATGATATCTCAAGCAAGAGGGAGAATATCTATGATCAAGGAAACAAGGGTTTCCTGAAGCTTGGGGAAGTTCATGAGGCACAGGGATTCATCAGACTCAGTGAGGGATAATCTCAGTATAATAACTCGATCTCTTCCCCTCCTTTAGGCCTTCCTATAGAAGTCTATTGATACTTCTCCCAATTAGCTTTTTAGTTGGGAAATAGTTGGGCCATGGGAAATAGTAGGTAATCAATAGGTAAAACTGTTAAACACACATGGGCAGCAAGAACAATATGAATGATAAATCATGAGAGTACAATTTTATTAACAAGAGATATACATTTATAGTACATTATGTGACCGTTGTGTTTCACATCCTAAGGTCTCTTGGACTCCTTTTGTCCATTCGGCTTCCACACTAACCCATTGAGGATTAGGTGTCCAACATTTCCCCCCTTAATTCGAAGGGTTATGTATGAGTCCAAGAAGAGAGCTGAAATACAAAATGTGCAAAAATGCATGGCATCACTTGGCTGAATGTGCTCTCTGAAATGTTGGTATAAAGGGCGGTGGTTTAAGGATGACCACCAACACTGGAACGCTTAGTGCAGTTCCCGGAACTCTTCCAAAACTGGAAAGAAGCTAAAATCTTCTGCTAGAGGAAGTGCTCCTATTGTTTTGAAGAGGGAAACCTTCAACCATGAAAGGGAGGTCTCACCCAGCATAAAAGCGAAAACTTCAACCTGAAAAGGGAAGTCTCAACCTGTGATCGTTTAAGGATGACCAGCAACTCTGGAATGCTTAATGCAATTCCTGGAACTCTTCCAAAACTGGCAAGAAGCTGGAGTCTTCTGCTAGAGGAAGTGTTCTCAATTTTGTTCCTAGAATTCTTCCAAAACTGGAAAGAAGGTAAAGTCTTCTAATAGAGGAAGTGTCCCAGATTACCAACTGATGGCATGCTCATGGGCATCTTTGTCTCTGGCTACAACTCTGAAATTGGTGTGGCAGGTTGTGGCTCAAGCTCACTTGATGTGATTTTGAAGCTTGTAGATGACCATCATTTCTCCCCCTATCATATACAAGGTGAGATGATGGAGAAAACTCAACTGCAAGATTGTTCAATACTCTAGAACAAGTTCTGACATGTGTTTGGAATATATTCTTGGCTGTTGATGCCCATTGCCAAGAAGCGATCCATCCAAGATGAATCTTTGTTCTTGAAGGACGTTTATTTCTGAAGCATCTATTTGAAGAATGACTGGTTTTATGACAGTGCTTACATGGATGAAGATCAAAACAATGATCTTTCAAATGGCCAACTTGGTCACAGTGTTGGCATTTCACGACTTGTTGTTGTTGTTGTGGAAAATGAGTAGAATCTAGAACAGCTGAAGCTGAAGTATCATGAGGAGAAGGTGAACTGTCATGAATAAATACAGCACTCTGAAACTGAATGGGCTTTGAGTAGTCTGGAATATGAAAGGACAAGTCCTTGTCATATCCAAGACCGGTTTTGTGCTTGTTGTGGACAAGTTGTTCCCAAGGTTTGATGATGGGCTTGGGAAGTGCAGACTGAGTTTCTGCATCTGCATATACAACTGGTGCTTTATTTGAATGAACTGTAACATTATTGACTTGCTGTTGATGGGTGGTTGTCTCAATGTTCTGAACAAAAACAGGTTTAGAATGATGTCTATTTTGATGTAGCTCTTCTTGCTATAGCTGTGATTCAAGTTGTAAAAAATCTATCTTTTCCTGTGCATTTTGTAGACAGACCTGAATATCTGTGAGAGAAACTTTGCTGACTTTTAATGTATCATGAGTAATAGACGATATTAGAGTTTTGAGGAACTCTAATACTTCACTTATTCTAGCCATTTTTTCTTCAATGTCAGATTTACACCTTACAACTACTACTCAGTGCAAAAAAGTAATACCTACTCACAGTACACAGCAATATCCTTTATACATGTGTAGCAAATGATCAGAGTTCAACCAGCAAGCACCGATTATAATCCATTACATGAAAATAAGAGTTTACTCATGACCAGCATTATGTTTTGACAAAAAAACCGACAAAACTTTTCTCCATAAAAGATTACAATCAGCCCACCAAACTCTTTATGCAGCAGTTGAAGCAAGGAATTAATGCACTATAATGAATTTTAAATACAAAGCCACACTGGGGCAGCAACAACTGCAAACTTGCTTGAATCCTTCAAATAATCCTTCACTTTCTCGGCCAGTGGAAAAGAATAGTCAAGTTCAATAGCCACTGTAACCATTCATGATAACATGTGGAACAGCTACAATTGTGGGATTACAGATTCCCAGAGAAAGAATTGTACATAATCTCATAATCTTATGTGGAACAATGCAGATATATAAACCAACATTGCAATTTCAAGGGTTTCATAGTAGCACATGCATATGAACATGCATCTCGGCCTATGCTCAATCAGTTCAATTTCTGGCAAATTTCTACCACTGGCAATCTCAATTAATATGTGGAAGCTTACCTTTCAATTCCTGGCAAATTCACATTTTATCATTTGCATGTGGAAGCTTATCAAACACCTGTTCACATATTTCATGGTTCATGAAAACTCAATAAAAATCAATCACTGTATGTGAAGTTTCCTTCATCCTCATTCATATTTTAACTATCAATCCCATCAACTTCAAATGCTCTAATAATTCAGATCCATTACCACAATTACATTCACATATGCTGGATTCAATCAAAAGCTTGGCATTTCACTCACTCTGGGCCATTATCTATATGGTTTCCATTTCACATTAAATTGCACAAAGTTTTGTCTCAACCAAACCTCAATACAATAGCCCTTTTAATTCTGGTTTTAAGCCCAAAATCTTCTTCTTGAATCATTTCCACAATCATTTATATATGGGTTTCAGTATCTGATTTCATATACTCAGAAGTCAATGAGACAATGCCCCATCATTTAATTTTAACATTATTTTAAATGAACCAATATCAAATATATAAGTGCGCCCTTCCCATTCTACTTACCAGCTCTTAAAATTGAATGCCATAATTTCATAGCTTGTCATTAACATTACAGTTAACCTTATACGACTACTGCAATACTGCTGTTGAGACTTTTCCATATTGTAATATTTTAGCACCTTCGTTTAATAACTTTGCCAGACTCGTTGGCTTGTGGTCTTTTTTTGCAATTTCAAATGTTAATTCGTTGTCTAATGGATTGCAGGCAGAATATGGATGGTGTTACCAAAGCTTTTAGCATTCCATGATTTTGGATTTAGAATAGTGTTAATAGCAAATGAAATTTGGAACATTAAAACTTCATTTACCAAATTGATACATTCTTCAGCGTTGTCCAATCGAAGTTATTTGATTACAAACCACCAAGTACTGTTGAAGTCTTCAACCCAATTTAACACCTCCTCCATCAATCCTTCAAATGCTCCACTGCATTTCTTAACATTGTAATTCGATTTGCCAATTAATTTCTGCAATTGCCGTGGATATTACATCCCAATTGTGCGTTGTCTTACAAATATTGAACCCAAACACAGAGACCCTTCTGTGTTAGTTCAATGCATATGCAAGCGTTGTATACAAAATCTCTTCTCAGCCAAATCAAAAGAATACCGAAGTCAGATCAACGCATATACAAACTTTGTTTAACATAAATACAAATTCTGATATAACGCACAGCGTTAACTCCACAGCGTTAATACGCATTCAATAAACCGTTCAATATATACGATGTTACACAATAAACTGTTGATACCATTCAACACATTCAATAATTCAAATGCTGTGTTAAAATTGGGATAGCGTTAAAACCATATACCAAAAGTCAGTTCAATATCAGAACTTGGACGAGCGCATACCATTAGATAACGCATATCAAAACACATTCAATATTCCCACTCAAACGTTGTGTCAAACAACAACACGGCAGTTTAATACCATATATA
>APFE031307685.1:0-77820 GCA_000404065.3 Pinus taeda | reverse complement strand
TCCAGCAAAATGAAGAGACACAACCTACAGCAAATCCGCTGTAATATCCTCTGTTTTCTCTCACAGTCTCACCTCTCTTTTTTCCGCTCACACATATAGAATACACATCTATCACAACCTCAAATACAATGCCCTCATACAAAGAGAGGGGTTGCCTTTTAGGGAAAAAAACCCTAAACTAAACATAAGTTCTACCGTTAGATCATCCGCCTAATGAACAGCCCAGATTGAATAGAAATTACTATACTTTTACAAGGCAAATTTACATCTGTTTTTAGCTTCGGGGGCACTGCCCCCGAGCCCCCGCCGGGGACCTGCTGGCCCTCGGACCCCCTAGCTAGGGGGGATCGGTCCCCCCCGCACCCCCCCGTATGGAGGGGTGTACAAACTTCCTGGGGTATACATCTAGCTGAAACAAAGACCTTTGAACAATCATGCTCCACACACAACATTCCTCCCTACTAAGGAAATCACAACTTTCAGAGGAACAATCCAAGGATACACTTCATCTTAAAGAGTGAGAGGTCTCATCACGAGCCAGCCTATCATAATCACAGATATTATAACTTGCTGACTTTGCCAATACTGCATACCACAACAGGGCAATGACTCTAGATTGTTGCAATCAAAAGACAAGGGGTCTCATCACGAGCCAGCTTGTTCAGTAAGTTATAAATCAAGTGAATGACTGTGTCATAAATTGGCTATCAAACCAAGACATTTCTCTTTAATATTAAAATAAAATCAAAATCAATAAGTGTTGATATGGATTCTTCACTGAGAATTGTAGGTTTCTTTACATAGGATTCAGGATCATTGCTGGGTAACAGGTAACCCTGTCGAGGCTATGAATGCCTGCTGGCGGTAGAGGCTCTACCTACGACAAATGAGCATATTTAAAACTGATTTACAGAGAAGCCTTTGTTTTATCTTTATAAAACCAAGTAATGCCTGATGTCAATACAGGCCTAGCTTGAGGAAGTTATAATCAGAGTTGAAAATAGTTGAAACAAAATATCATTGACAGGTTAGAACATAATGTACTTTATCTTTCTATAATAAAGTTTAATTTTCTGGAAAATTTTATGTTTTGGAAGTTTAGAAAATTCAAAAGAACAATAAAGATAACTGGTTCTTCCAAGTGAATCACCAATTCTTGTGGCCACCAACAACCCCCCTTTTTTATTTAGTGTTGTGACTAATACTAAATAAATGGGGACCCTTAGCTAGAATTCAAAAAAATCAATTAGTGATTGTATTTCCTTTTCAATAAAACTTACCATCGTAAACTTAAGAAAATACCTTTGAAAATATCTAAAAAACTTAAAGTTTTGTGATGAGGGAAGACAAAATCACTCCTTAAAGGATATCACATCGAAAAAAAGATAACAACATGCCTACTTACAAGATGAACTCTAAAATCGCGAGAATGCAATGAAAAATTGCATAAGGATAAACATATATCGCATCGCAAGCCTTAGAAGCACACTTATAATAAAAAACCACAGAAAACATCGATATGTGATAGCGCATATCGCAAAATCGTGCGTCGCAAGAAACTACTTAACACAAAACATGTGATATGGCGATTATGCGATATTGCGATTATGTGATACTACAAAATTGCGATAATGTGACAAAACAATCTTACGATAGGATGACATATCAATCTTGCGATCTTGCGATTATGCGATGCAACGATTTGCGATATTGCAAAGAAAATCGCAAAAACGTCTCATCACAAATTTTTGGTTCATTATTCAAGGAAAAGTTTTTCCATTAAATGAGACTGGTTATGTGCTTTAATGCTCATTAATGAAGTTTCCAGTTGTTAATGAAATCTAGTTTTGAGTTTATCAAAGAGCTAGTTCACGTAAGGTGGCATATTTTTAAATGTCTTCGGTAGTCAAAGCATTCCCATCGTTATTTATTATCATTACTCTCACCTCACTTGTAAACTGCAAGAACAAAGGACAAAAGGTTATACAAAGTAGTGTACAAGAAGCTACGGTGAAAATAGGCGAGGCTCTGATATCTGAAGATAGAGAAAAGGCACCCTTGCACAAAGACACAGCTTGCAACAGAAACACAGGTATTTTCACCTGGGAAGGCATACATAATCTACTTGAGGAAATAAATCCTAAAGTAATGGGATTTACGGCTACTACAGGCTCATCAAGGTCGTCTGAAGCATCAGTTGTAGAGTTAGCTTGTTCATTCCTGCACCGGAGAGCGACAAGGCCCAAAATTCTCCCCTGCACAGAAATGGTTAAAGGAATATTAGACAACGCTAACATCAAAGACAGGCAGTTTAGGGCTCAAGGTCAAGAGCTCTTGAAATCATTGTTTTCACAAAACTTCAACTTTACATCCACTACAAGAAAACACGCAAGAGGCGAAAATCGCACTAAGGAAGCCCGGATTAAGAAACGAAGGCAGTTTCTGATGCGCGATTAATCGCGCATCGCTGGGTAAAACTTCTCGAAATGGAAAGCCTCTAATTTATCAGTTTCCTTTAAGCCCAGTACCAAAAAGATGGTGCCAGCTCTTGCTGATTCCATTTTTTGCAGCACATTTAAAGGCTGAAGTCAGCCAACTGACTCTTCTGAAGCAAATGCTGAATGCTTGCGACATTAAGGAGAAAATACATAAATAGTTAGTTTTAAATTTAATTTTGGAAATAGTTTTATTTTATTTTCCCTAGAAAAAGGACGGTCATTTAAACCGTATCCTATATTTTTGTAAATAAGTTATTTTTAGACATAGTTAGTAGTATTTAAACCCTTCTCATGCATTTAGAGAAGGGTCCAGAAATTTGTCAAATACTTGTCCTCAGAACATGCACTTTTTCACCCTCCGAGGAGGTTTTGATGAATGAATGGAACAGGGTTTATTGATTTTTGCATCTTATATCTGCTACTGATGTTGCACTTCTGTACTCTTAGTTGATGTTGGATTGAGAAGAGATAAATCGCTATCACTTGAAGCTCATGAGTAGAACTAGTTATAAATGGTACTTTTATCTCTTAACTGTTTCTATTTCCTGTGTTAAAGTAATATTTAAATTCCGTTATTTATATCTTAATGCTTGAATGCCTCAATTATCAAATGGCACTTTTGTATGGTGATAGCTATTTATTTATGCTTGATATATGAGTAGCTTATTATGCGATGTGTTTTTCGCAACAGTTTCACCTAACTTTTTGTGCGAAGTGGTTCATCTATATTGAATTCTTTTCTTATAACAGTTGAATGATCTTTATTACCGATTGTTATTTGAAATCATTTTAGATCGCATAATAGAAGAATCATACCCTAGGTTAGTATAGACTTAGATATTTCTGTTTTATTAGAATACAATAGCATGTCATTATATTAAAGTTAGAATTAGAGCATCTTAATTAGGAACTGTTTGATCAGAGATATCATATTCTACAAACACACACACACAAATTGGGAAACTGGTCCCATTATCCCGAGTCGGACCCGCTATACCAAATGGAAAAGGAGCTGCCAACCAAGGTCCGGATTGGGCGGGTATCCCCCTTGTTGTTAACCTAATTTTCGGGGCTTCAAAAGAACCATATGGGACATAAGCTAGTTCGAATGGGACCTGAGCCATACATGGTTGCTGGTATTTAACATTACCTGACCCGGATGGACTAATAGGGTTAGGAATAATGCCATAAAAGGGTTGATTCATTCCAAACATGTGAGTTTGTAATCCACTCACACTGATTTCGCTAGACATCATGGGGATATTCGGATCTTGCCCCCCAAGCAGTGACACAATATTTCCACTCACTAGAGGGGTAGAAGAACTTATTGAGACCTGATCTGAGACTATCGGTTGAACCGGAAGAGTTAGCTGAAACGATGAGATAGGTTGATATGGACTGCTAGGTTGAACTAGAACTAAAGTGACAGTAGTTTTTACAATCGGTCGAGAGGTCGTGTTCTAAAGGAATGGACCTGATGTAGGTGTTGGAAATAATATTGAGAGGGGGGGTGAATCAGTATTATCAAATCAATATAACTTTTTCATTTCCATATTAAGATTCATATACACTACTTCAGTTAAGGCAAACCACGTGTATACGCAACTGTGTGTAGGGAAACAAGCGTATATCCAATAAACTTATGATTCAGTTAGTTGATCCTTAATAAGTGCATCAGAACATTATTAGCCATATGAACAGTAAACAGGAGTAGTAAAACAGAACAGATCATCACACACAAGAAGCACACATGAACACCGTGATATAAGGTGGAAACCCAATGTGGGTGAAAACCACCTGCCGCAAGTCGTCTCTTTCTTCTTTTAATAAGAAACTTCTTTTTACAATATTTTTGTACTGGTGCAGTCTTATAACAATACACAGGCTTCTACCTGTAGAAGACTGCAACCTTCTCTAGTTCTCTAGCTTCTCCTGGAAGGGAGCTGCAACCCCCTTAGCTCTTGTACAAGCCGATCCTTTTACTAGTATGTAGGTGTCGGCCTACTGAATGCTCCAACCTTCACTTGTTTTCCAACTGCTACTGGAAGGGAGCTACCACCCCCTTCACTCTTGTACTAGCTGATGTACTAGTACGTAGGTGGCGACCTACAGAAGGCTACAACCTTCTCTTTCTTCCTCGAGGTACCATGTTTCATAAATTTCACACTGGATACTCCTGAATCACAATAGCATAATCTGAAGGCCACGTTTCATCCAATTTTCATATTGGACCCATCAATATCATTGAAGCACATAATCAATCAACACTAGCATCATCAATCTCTGAATCACTCAATACTGAATCACTAAAACCCTGTCAACAAACTGTAGTCAGCAGAACACAAAACTCTGCAACAACATTCAGATCTAATTGTATCATCAAAAATCATGCCTCAGAGTGCATACGCTACTTGGAAGAGCTGAACCAGCATGTATACCCAACTTTACCAAAGTGAACCAGTGTATATGTTATCAATTACTTACTTATAACTTCATTGCATTTCCTGACTTCAAACTTACCCAGATCATTACATATACAAGGGTAATACATAAGTTAGCAACCAGATCTACTCCATCAGATCACATAAAGATAACTCATTATGATCCTGATCCATTATAGATCTCATCCATCAACACTGAAGCTAAACACAATCAACCAAACTGAATATGTAGAATATTGACACCAGTAAACAGTCATCAAAACTCATCAACAACCAGAACCAGCTATAATTTCAAACATCATAGCTCATATGGTATACGCTACTTATATGTATTTAACCTACATATGTATGCACTTTTATCATAGTCAACCAACGTATACATCTGTAAATATTCATTCATGATTTGCAGCTATTCCAAACTTGAGTTATACCCAGATCATAATATTTACAGAACATTACATGCATCAGTATACAGATCTAGACTTAACAAGATCAAACCGTATAGAGATGATTAATTCCAAGCCATTAGATCTTGATCTATCCTTATATCTTGTTCTCCATCAACCGCTGAGATTCCTCCTTAGCTCAGATCAAGCAAGGTATCATGAACCCATAACCTACATACTGGATCTCATACTTCATCAGATATTCAAGATTTTTTGAATACCTTTGCCTAATGATCTTCTTCTCCTTTTATAGTCTTAGGCCTTACTCAATACCATGGTCCAAAATCATTTAGAACCAATACTAGGGACCCAATACCTGGGTTCAACACTTCGGATGCAATACCAAGGTCCAAAATCATAGGTCTAAATACGACGGATCCAAAAATAAGCTTTCCCACATGTACGTGCCTTTCCATGCATGAAAGTGTGTGCATACGCATACGCGACTTTTGATCAGAAATCCTGCATATATACGTGCCTTTGTATATAGTGAACCTACGTGTATAACCTGTGTGTATACCCTACTTGGTATATAGAGAACCCGCGTATATACTTTTCTTTCTTCATTCTTTGTAGTCTGATCATCAATTTTTTTCTACTGACCTGCTGCACTATGATCTGTCATCTGTGTGAGTTGCCATCAAGGACAACACTTGTATCATAATGCCAACAATCTCCCCCTTTGGGCTTGATGGCAACAACACCAAATCACTCTACCCCTTTGACATCAAGGGCAAAGGGCGGACCAAGATATTCTCTTTCCTTGGTAAACATTTCGTTGTCCATACTCCCCTTGAGTATCTGTTGAAATCATTGAATGAGGTCCCCCTTTGTATATGCCAAGGTGTACCAATATATCCATGCTCCCTCTGAGTACATGTTGAAATATTTGCTCTACTGAAGTGTGTTGTTCATGCTCCCCCTCAGTGTAAGCAAGGTTTATAAAAGGATGTTCTACAAGAAGAACATGACTCTATCATAAATGACCTTCCTATCACCAAAGACTCATACATACATCCATATCCCAACCCAGTGAGGATATACCAATATTGAATCATCCACCCAACCAAGTGAGGATACACCAGATACCAAAATTTTTGTACATGACTGGAATATTACATCATCCTTCCCATGCATAGTGGGGGTACAAATTACATCATATGACCGAAAGGGATTCATCAAATGACTACAATAGATGGAGTCAAACTATTACATCATGAGTATTGATATGACCTTTACATGACATTTATAACAGAGACCAAACATCTAAATAAGATCATGATAGTCATCAGCAACTATCATACACAATGTATGATCTGCTCCATAAGCATCTGTCAACAACATCTAGACCAACAACCTGTATATGTTAATTAGTGTATAAGTCATCAACCTATAACAAGGTATGTCTGCATCAACTTCATCCTTTTGAACAGAATTATGCATATGACATACATAATCATTCACATTATATCATATGTGAAAAATACCATAGCCATCTCATCAACATCAAGATCTGCATGATCCAAGTATCATCACTTGGGAACATCTGCATCAATGAACATATGTATGTATCAACCTATCATCATATAGGTAAGAACTCAGCATCATCATGTCTCCAATAATGCAACTTTGAGTAATCATCAATGTATCCAACACTATGTATCTTGAGCTCAAGATCATTTGTCAAGACTTCTCGATATCATCAGCAACAACAATCCTCATCCACATGAGTGCCAAGAACTATAGGAATCCTGTATCATAACTGTATTTTATGACAATAGCATATGAGTGACTCATATCAAGTAATGAAGATGTGTATTCAAGATTTGTACTTCTCCTTATCCTTATGAAGATCACCATGTAAGCACCATATATGCATCATCAGAGAATCAACCACAAATCTGATCGAACATCAACTATGTAACCCCAAGAATCATATGAGATTTTTTCATGGACAACTCATAATCATAGAAAGATATATATAAGAATCATCACCAAGGACTACTAATCATAATGCCAACAATGCATTAATAAAAGCATATGCTCCCCCTGAACTTGTGCCATCTTGCTTACTATCAAATCTGATCATGGATATATCAGCAAGAAGTATCAAGGCATCATCATCATTAATTTAGCATCAAAAAACTTTTTAAACATCTTACAAGTGTCAAGACATTTCCACACATCATCAATAGATTGTAACCAATATCAAACAGAGCAAATAATGGACTGAATCATGTCAGACACTTTTTCCTGATCCTATCCCTATTGCTTTTCCTCAAACTAACATATACGCGACTGTGCAGTAACTAACTCGCGTATATATGCGACTTCCCTTTATGAAACTTGCATATGAGATTTAGGACACTGAAGTTTTACACTTTCAGCTCCCTCTGAGTCTGTTATGTCTGTATATTGTGCTGTGCCACATCTTTCTGACCGTACTTCCTTCTTCTTCCATATCTTCAAGTGTGATGATGTTTTCCTTTTGGTATGGTGCTCGTACTTTTTTCTTGCATTCCTTTGTTGTATGTCCAAGCTTGTTACATGCATAACATCTTACATGTTTCATATTCCTTCTATAGCAATCAACAACTCCATGACCAAACATATTGCAAGCAAAGCAATATCCCTTAAAGTATTTGGAACGTGATGATCTTTCGGTATGATGGTCTTGAACCATTCTTATTCTGCATCTGGCTGCAACATCTCCAAAATTATGACATACATAACATTCAACGTTATTCATTGGAAGAGTAAAAGATTTTCTTTGAAGAATTTCTTTCCTTGGCTATTGATGGGGTTGTCCTCTCATCTCCTTGTTGATTATTTTAGATTTCTCATTAGAATTCCTTGCCTCTCCTTGTGAGCTAGATTCATATTCAATAGATTCATAAAAGCAAGGCTATTTTTGATAGCAGGAGACCTTTGACTACTAAGAATATCATCCAAGATCATAGTACTATATTGAAATCGTAAGAGCTTATCATTTTCTTCTAAGTTATCTTTTAGAATATTTACCTCAACCTGATGTTGCTCCTCTCTTTCATGATACTACCTCTTCATGTTTCCTTCAACTTTTCTTCCTTCTTCCAACTGATGTCTTAGATCAAGAACTTCGTTTTCTTGCTTTTCAAAAGCTTGGACAAGTTCTTTATTCTGCTTATTTGATTCTTCAAGATCTTCTTTTAGCGAGAGGATTGTAGCTTCAAGGCTTTCATAGTAACTGGATCTATCTCTGAGTTTCTTGATTGTTGTGCTTCTTTCATTGCCTTCATTTCTTAATGATGTCACTTCATCCTGCTACTTTTGACATTGATCTTCCTTGTCCTTGAATAACTTCCTTACCTTGTTTCCTTCCTCTAGTTGAGCTTTTAGTTTGGTAGCTTCTTCTTTGAAGGCACATTCCCTTTTGTTCAATAGATCTTGTTGATCTCTAATTTGTCTGTAAGCCTTTTAAATTCTGCCTCTATTTGATATCTTTCTTGCTCACCCATAAGAGAAAATTCAGTTGTTTTTCTATCACTTTCATCATCTTCAAATGGATGGATAAATGTATCACCAAAGAATAACAAATTCATACCTGATAGTTCTTTTTCTTGTTCATCTTTAGGAAGTGATTATGAATCTGAAGTGTTTCTTCCACATATTCCCCAATCAATTCTCCCATTGTCATAGCTCTTCTGAGATGTCTTCTTCTTCTTAGGCGCTTTCTTCTTAAGCTTCATTCCCATTGATCTATGGATCTCCTTCAAGTGATCAAGCTTATACCAAAGGATCTGCTCTGATACTAGTTGCTGGAAATAATACTGAGAGGGGGGGGGGGTGAATCAGTATTATCAAATCAATATAACCTTTTCATTTCCATATTAATATTCATATACGCTACTTCAGTTAAGGCAAACCATGTGTATACGCAACTGTGTGTAGTGAGAAAAGCGTATATCCAATAAACTTATGATTTAGTTAGTTGATCCTTAATGAGTGCATCAAAACATTATTAGCCATATGAACAGTAAATAGGAGCAGTAAAACAGAATAGATGAACTCCATGATATAAGGTGGAAACCCAATGTGGGTGAAAACCACCTGCTGCAAGTCGTCTCTATCTTGTTTTAATAAGAAACTTCTTTTTACAATATTTCTATACTGGTGCAGTCTTATACCAGTACACAAGCTTCTACTTGTAGAAGGCTACAAACCTTCTCTCGTTCTCCAGCTTCTCCTGGAAGGGAGCTGCAACCCCCTTAGCTCTTGTACTAGTCGATCCTTTTACTAGTACGTAGGTTCCGGCCTACTCAATGCTCCAACCTTCACTTGTTTTCCAGCTACTACTAGAAGGAAGCTACCACCCCCTTTGCTCTTGTACTCGCTGATGTACTAGTATGTAGATGTTGACCTATAGAAGGCTACAACCTTCTCTTTCTTCCTCCAAGTACCACGTTTCATAAATTTTCAAACTGGATACTCTTGAAGCACAGCAACATAATCTGAAGGCCACGTTTCATCCAATTTTCATACTGGACCCATCAATATCATTGAAGCACACAATCAATCACACTAGCATCGTCAATCTCTGAACCACACAATATTGAATCACTGAAACCCTGTCAACAAACTCCAGTCACCAGAACACAGAGCAGAACACAGAACTTTGCAACAACATTCAAATCTAACGGTATCATCAAAAATCATGCATCAGAGTGCATACGCTACTTGGAAGAGCTGAACCAACGTGTGTATGTAACTTTACCAAAGCGAACCAGCGTATATGTCATCAATTACTTACTTATAACCTTGCTGCATTTCCTAACTTCAGACATACCCAGATCATTACATATACAAGGGTAATACATAAGTTAGCAACCAGATCTAGTCCATCAGATCACATAAAGATAACTCATTATGATCCTGATCCATTATAGATCTCATCCATCAACACTGAAGCTAAACGCAATCAACCAAACCGAATATGCAGAATACTGACACAAGTAAACAGTCATCAGAACTCATCAACAACCAGAACCACCTGTAACTTCAAACATCATAGCTCATATGGTATACGCTACTTAGATGTATCTAACCTGTGTATGTACGTGCTTTTATCATAGTCAACCAGCGTATACATCTGTAAATATTCATTCATGATTTGAAACTATTCCAAACTTGAGTTATACCCAAATAATAAAATTTACAGAACATTACATGCGTTAGTAAACAGATCTAGAATAAACATGATCCAACCATATAGAGATGATTCATTCCAAGCCATTAGATCCCAATCTATCCTTAGATCTTGTTCTCCATCAACCGCTGAGATTCCTCCTTAGCTCAGATTAAGCAAAGCATTATGAACCCATAACCTGCATACTGGATCTCATACTTCATCAGATATTCGAGACTTACTTAGTGCATTTTCCTAATGATCTTCTCCTCCTTTTATAGGTTTAGGCCTTTACTCAATACGATGGTCCAAAAGCACTTAGAACCAATACCTTGGACCAAATATCTGGGATCAACACGTCGGACAAGATACCTTGGACCAATACCATGGATCACAATACCATGGTCCAAATACCACGAACCAAAACCAAATGTACGTGCCTTTCCTTGCATGAGAGTGCGTGTATATGTATACGCACCGTTTGGTTGGCTAACCCGCGTGTATACGCGGCTTTATCAAGGGCAACCTACATATATCTCTTTTTCTTCATTCTGTGAGCCTGAGCTGTGATTTGTCATCTTAGTAAGTTGCCATAAAGGACACCACCTGTATCATAATGTCAACAATCTCCCCCTTTGGACTTGATGGCAAAGTTATCTTGCCATACTGAGAACTGTCATCTTAATGAGTTGTCTTATTCATTACATCTGAACTGATTCCTTTGAGTTGCCCTGCATCCCATGTATTTTGTCACATCTGATATCTCTTCTGTAGATTCATATTAGTGAGTTGTTCTGCTACAAGTGGGCTGCCATCAAGTACAACACATGCATCATAATGCCAACACGTTTATCACCTTTATTTATGGTGATTAAATTATTAGCACAAAAGAATTGAGTAGATAATTAAGGAAACTAAACTTTGAGGGGGTGTTTAAAGGGAAATAAAGCTTCAAAGAAGATATTGGTCACTCTTTTTTTTGTTTATGATATTTTATTGTTTGAAAATGGCTCCACTAAAGATGCAAGACTATAAAAATGATATTGGCTCTTTTTTTTAACTTTTTTAACCATAATTGAGAAATTGATATTATTATAAATATGCGTCTAGGGTGAAATAATAACCTAGATTTGCATCAAAATTTGCTAGCTGGCTATGTTCTTCAAGCTTGGCTGAAGGTCCATATTTTATACTACACACCAATTCAAAAAAGTTATAATTCTTACTCCTAACTGATTATACTATATATGTCAAAGGACAATAGCTCGAGTGGTAGCTAGTGGGTTTAATTCCCTTTCCAACTAGGTTTTATTCTCTAGAGACATGTTAGCCTATGTGGAAAAAATTTGAACAAGTTGGAAATCATGATGAATAATTTTTCTAAGTGTGAAGGGGCAAGATAATTTGAATATCTTGATATTCAGGTGAATAGTGGTAATCATTGTGATTCAATCCTATGTATTACTCAGAATAATCATCCAAAGTTATCGATTCACTAGTTACAGTGAAAAAAAAAACTACCTGTGTATACTATATATAAAATGCCTAAAATTTGAAAAGTTTTTACTTACATTTGCTAACTAGATATAGGGTTCCCAATCTAACGGAGGAACTAGCCAAGGTTCTTCAATAAGATTGGGAAAAATAAGTGGAGAAGAGCTAACTAAAAGAGTTCATGCATTTGGGGATTCAGGGTCTTACTACCTTAAGAGTTTCAATTCTTCTATTTAAGTCACTAGAGAATCAATTACATCTCCATAGTATGTATTTGTTTCCTTTGACTGATTAGATTATCCATAGTAGTGGTCCACTTTGCTGCCAATTGTGCTTGTTGAAGATGGATTTGATTGATTTCTTATTGTAGATTAATAATTTCCTCTTCATGGTTTTGAGAAATATTCTTCATTTCTTTCCTATAGTGTTGGGTCATATCCAACAAGAAGATAGTAAATATTGAGTCCCTCCAATGACAACCAAGAATTTGTCCCTCTGTTGGATCCCTCACTGAACAAAATGAAAGAGATATGCATTGGGCCCAATAGGGAAAGGTATGTTCTTCCACACTAATCATAGAAACTAGAGACCAAAAAAGAAAAACATAAAATTGAGGGCAGGAGAACAAGGAGGTCACATCTAATTTGAGGCGATAATAACCCATTTCTTGACCATTGTTAATAAAATAAGAATGCAGATGACTAAGCAAGTTGAGGGTTCTCCCCAACATGTAGATTGGAATCCTGGAAATGGGCTCAACCTTTGTCATGTTAGCTGATTTTAGAGAGTCTTGATCTAGGTGTAAGCGGTGAGGGGAGAAAGTGCGAGGGAAGTACAAGGGAGGTATAAAATTGTTTGAAAACATTCTATTGGTCCATGTGGAATTGTGCCCCACCATTTTCCATATAATATTTACCATTGGGAATTTTTCTCATGGGATTAGGGAGCGACGACCCCTCTCATTAATTTTTAGTATTCCTTCTTTTAGCTTAGTGGCATGGGTTGCTAGCATATCTTCTTGTTGACTGTTATGTATCTTTACATGAAGATACTTGTAATCCTTAAGATGGTCCAGAGTATACTGAATTGTTTTGAAGATTGACTTGACATTGCCATGTACACGAAGAGAATGTGAATGGAGATGCTTACTATAAGCAAGGAGTCTCCCACTATGAGTAATTTTCTAATGTTTAATGTGATGACTTGGTTGATACCTTGATAGACTACATATGCGTCCACTTGGTTATTCAAGGCTTTGCTCAGGCTCCATGAAAAGGCTAATTCTTCTTGCCCTCCGAGGTGCACTAACACCCCCGGGCTCCTTCCACCCATAAAGGGTATCAACTCTGTATGCATAACTACATGAATGGAGATAAATTCATCAAAATCTACTTTAACCTATGATGAGATTATTAATATATGGAGGAAACACATCATCCTATCACTTCCATATAAAACATATAAAAGAATGTACTTCAATAATAGGTTTAAGTATCTTAGATTTAAATTAAAAGTTAATGGCTAAGATCAAGTAACAAACTGACATTGGTTAGTCCAAAGGATTGAAAAAAAATAACAATTTGGTACAACTCAACGGTCCTCCTTGGGGGAAGGCTTACTTTAGTTATCGAAGTTTTAGAGGAAAGCTTTATATATTAGATGCCCCTTTCTTTCCCAAAAATTATTATAAATGAAACTTGGAATTAAAATGTTTCACTATTTATGAGATTGTAAAAAGGAGACAAAAGGGATTACTTTGGACCAATAACAAGGGTTAGGTTAGTGTAAAGCATTAGGAGAATGGGGATAAAAGATTCATATTTTTGCACATTCTTAAAGTGAAAAGAGTATGTGAATGAATTTCTTCTAAATGATTATGGTATATGTAGATAATCAAAAAATACATCTACTTGAGATCTCTAGGGAATTGAATTGGGGATAAAAAAAAAAGGGTTTAAGGTGGCTCTGTCATATGGAAAGCAATGGTGACTTTTCACATTATAAGAAAGCACTTGAAGTGGTTAACATGGAATTGACAAAGGGTGATGATAGACGCTGATAAATGAATATTAAGTGAAAGTGTTTTTTGAATGAGAGAAGGGCTTGTGAAGAAAAAACATTACTTGAATGAGGATATGTATAGAATGGATACATTGGCATTATGGATGAGTGGATGGAAACATGACGAAGATCTTGAGGTATATGGAGAGTGCATGGTCAAATGATAGGAATATAAACACAAGTTGCTAAAACATGTGTACATTTCTAACATAATGGACTCTCTAGTGTGTTGCACCAAAAAGGATGAAGGGGGTTACATTGTTCGTGTCGTATACAACATAGTTTTCCTTGAAGGAGGTGGTGAGAATTATGAATGGTGGTGGACCTTGATATGGAAAATGAAAATGCCATAAGACAAAAATATTTATTGTTGATTATACTTGCAAACAAAGTGCTAAGATCAAGTCATGTACATAGAAGACATTGGTATGTCCCAAGTATGTATTATTTATACAAGGAGCGAGGGGAACCAATCTCTCACCTCTTTATAAATTGTCATTTTACAAGGGAAGAATGATATGCAATCAATACTCTATCTAAAAAGGAAAGGGGTATACATAGGGTATTTGGTGCAAGAAGTGCTAAAAAGATGTTAAAATGAAATGGTAAAGAAAACACTTCACACTTTTCATTTTGACTTTTTAAGATGTTAAAATGAAATGGTAAAAAAACACTTCACACTTTTCATTTTGACTTTTAATAAATAACTTGGATCTTTAGAAATGATGGTGTTTTCAAAAAAACTTATCACACATTGACCCAAATTATTTAGAAAATCAACTACATAAGAAAAAAAATCAAATATCATATCTCATTTAATTCTAAATAAATCATTTTCCTAATTTTTTTTTGACAAAATATCATATAAAAGACCTATAAAATTAGTTGTGTTATTTTTCTCATACATACTTATTCCTATTACTTATAAAATCAATTATACTTCATATACATTACATAACCACCTTCAAAAAAAAATCCAAAAATCATTACTCCTTTAATATGGGATGAATCAAACTATTAAAGATCTTTTAAAGGAACATCCTACTAAATATGAAGTTGCCTGTATTCCTTTTATGAATTTTTATAGGTGAGTACCTTTCTTTATAGATTAGTTAAAGGCACCGAATTTAATAGAAAAAGTTCAATATGGTTTGTATACTTCTCTTTGGTTATTGAATTGGCAGAGAACAAGTTCCACATTTTTGGTGATACTATGCCTAGTTCTACCGTAATGAAATGTAAAATTTTAACGTTGAAATCTAAATTTACATAAATTCTTGGAGGGAGAACAATGCATGGTAATTTACATAAACTCCTGGAGGGAGAACAATGAACAAGCAGTTGATCAAAGGAGCAATAGTTTTTCCTCTTTGTGCGCTCAACAATTTCTTTTTTTTTTCTCTGTAAAAGACTAAATCTATTAAGTGAAATATAGTACAAACAAGAAGAGCCAAAAAACCCGCAGACCGGAAATGATGGATTCATCAACCTCGGTCCCGGAGGAAAGATACAAACACAGAGCTAAAGAAAGAGCAAGATACCGACAGACCGGAAATGATGGAGTCATCAACCTCGGTCTCGGAGGAAAGAACAATCTCAGAGCTACAACAGAAGATTCGAGAGCAAAGACTGACTACCAGGCTGTTATCCCAGCGGGGCAGAAACAGTACCACAATGTTTTTTCCCTTTCTTTTTGTTAACTTTTGTCCAGCCATCATGGGGAGAATGGGCTAGGACAACTTGAAGACAGGAGTTCTCTATATCCGGGGACTCCTTCTCTGATTCAGAGGAAGAAGTCTCATGTGGACGTTTCTGGGAGATAGTTGTGACATGGGTGAACCCCGTATTGACCGGGGGCGGATCCATCGGCTGAGGCATCTGATCTGGTTCTGACTCGCTTTCCTCCTTCTCCATACTTGGGGAACTGGAACTTCCAGCAGGCGGCGGAGGACAGGGAGCCCAACGCTTGGGCTTGGAATGAGCGAAGAGGCTCTTTTTCGATCTTGCTGACAGCGATGGGCAGGAGTTATGCAGGTGCCCAGTTAGGTGACAATGGCGGCATCGGAAGGCAGTGTTTTCGTACTCTATATACTGGGTCCAGACAAAGTCCTTGATCTTGAGATTGATGTATTCTGGCAATCCCTTGCTTAGATCAAGCTCCACACAAACTCTGGCGTATGTATAGAGCCCTTGCCGCTCTCTCTCGTAATCTCCCTTTACAAAGCAGCCCAAGGCATTGCCTATTTGCCTGTATACTTCTGTGCGCCACAGGTGAACTGGGAGATTTGGGAGTCTGATCCATACAGGGGCTTTAGTGATGACTGCTGAAGCTGGGTCAAAGTCTGGAAACCATGGAGTTAGGAAGAGGCCGGCTGAACCCATGAACCAAGGGCCTTCGTCTAGGGCGTTGTAGCAATGCTCGAGGTCATCGAACAACACTATAAAATAACCCTTTGCACAGAAAAAAACCTTGCAACGGTTAGTCCAGGTGTCCTTGATCCAGATATAAAGATCCTGAGAGCGTGGCCAGAGCCCATTGAATCTGCAGATGATGCCCCTTTCAGCGAATTTTTGGGAGTCATCTGCAAGATTAGGGTAGGAGATCTCAACAGAGGGAACATCCTCTAATTTGTCAACCAAAAAAGGCTTGGGTTTGGGAGGTTCCGGGGTTGCTGGCATCTCAGGGCGGACTGCAGCTTTGTAGGAGTTTGGAGGAGCAGAAGAGGAAGGCCCTGCAACTCCTCCTCTCAAACGAAAGGTGAACACTAGAGAGTTGTTGCTCTTTATGCTGTAAGAAGAGAGAGGAAGGGAATCTTCGAGCTGTTTACCTTGATAGATAAGTCTCTGAAGGGCTGAGGGGATCCCAAGCCTATGCTCCAGATTGGCTTTGAGATTCTGTACCAGATCTGTTGGATTTACCCATTGCATGACAGTTTTGCCAGAGATCTGTGCTATTTGAATCTGAAAGGGGGCAGAGGAATCATTAGAAGCTTCCTGGAGCAGCTTGGGGCTAGAGTCTTTTGAGTCTTCCGCCTCTTGACACATGGGGTTCCGCAGGTTAGAGGAAATCTTCTGCCTGAGAAATATATTGCCTTCACGCGGATCTGCCTTGAGAATATCTGTGGATCCTTTGTAAAAACGCTGCGTTAGGGTGAAAGAGGACCAGATCTGCGTAGTCGAGAGCAGAGCAATCCATGAATATTGACCCTGTGCTCGGATATGGACTGGATTGCAGGGATCTGGGCCCAAACTGCAATGAATCTTTTGCAAGTCAGATACTGTGCCCCCTCTTCTCAGTCGCTGCCTAATCCTTCTGATCTGTTGCCTGGGAGTTATATAATCTTGGATCTTGCTCCAAACGGATAGATCCGGCCAAGATCTACAATGTTTGGCTCTCAGATCTGGTAGATCCGACCCAGATCGGCCAAGAATGGGCCTTACGATTACAAGGTGGGTCGGATCTATGACTCTCAGCCCTCCACCCTTGCATGCAGAACTCGTGAGTTTGAATAGACCCCCAAAGTAAGCCTCAACGGCCTCCTGCAACGCTAAAACTGCATGACTCTGGAAACGCAGATCCGGATTGAAATCCTGCACATTTCCCCGAACCAATCTCTGGAAAGGCAACTTCCAGATAAGACGCACAGAACTTTTCTGGTATTTTCGAGTTTCACTGGGAGCAACAGTACCGGGACGATATCTGTGTGGCTTCTTCACACCACCGGTGGACGGGGCAGACTTGCATGCAGCCTTGTTGGCGAGCTGCTTCCTGGGCGTCTTTCCTCCCGAGGACTTACGAGCTGTTTGCCTGGAACGAGCCATGGAGCCCTAATTTTCTCTCTCGCCCAATTCCTGGAGCAATTCTCACCTCGAAATTTTTGATAGATCGTAAACCTGCGCTCAACAATTTCTTGAACATTCTCCTGGAAATCTTTTGTTATTTCATCATTTTTTTTTGGGTTTGTGTGACTGATCGGTTTGGTAAGCCACTAATTTTCTTAAGAGGAAGTATTGATTTAGTGTTATTAACCTATGATTCTCCTCCAGTAGATATAAAGATTTGTGACGAGCTTTTTGGCTGAGCTTTTTTTTAGGGTAAGCAACCCTGGTTGCTATGCCGTGGGTGTTTTCTGTAATTTCTTTTTCTTTGAACGAAAGAAAATTTGTCATAAGCATTTTTTCAAATTTGTTTATTTTTTCGTTAAAATTGTTATCGAATCTTGGAAATCCTGGACTGTAAAACATATGATTTACGGTTTCTTTCTGGTTATCAGCCTCGCGTCAAAGACTTTAGACATATAACGAGTATGTTGCTACTAGATGGCGAGTGTTTTCGTTCAGAGGTTCTTCTTCAGACGAACAGAGTGAAAAACCGAAAAAAAAAATTCATAAGGAAATTTGAAGTTCCTTTGAGTTAGCCTAAAGAAGAGAAATTATAGGCCATTATTTCTGTGGATCTTTGAAAATATAGGCTATTTTTTCTATGGATCTTTACTGTTTTTGTAGTTATATTCTACTCTGAAATGTGTTTCATGTTTATCTTGATGCGTGAGACGTATAATTCAGGATTTTCTTTCTTTTCTTTTCTGAGAGTCTTGTCCAGAGTTTAAGAATAGATACTCCCACCGCCAAAGGAACAGTTTTCTTGTTTTCCTTAGTTTAATTTTTTGCTCGTATAGATTTTTATCAATTTACAAACTTATGCTAAGGTTTGACATGCTGTTAAGTCGGTATTACTTACACAATTCAATTTGGAAGAGCTTTTGACTGTAAACTATGTATCCCGGGTTTGTCTTGGACTTTTAAGGCTCACATTTCTGTCACTTTTCTCTGTTTCTGTGCTACGATGAGCTTTAAACATTCAAAGACAACTCGCAAATGCTAAAATATCTTTATTTCTGTTTTTTCCTTTGAAATTGCATTCGTTAAGAAATCGCAGATACTAAAATATCTTTATTTCTGTTTTTTCCTTTGAAATTGCATTCATTAAGAAATTCTGTCTATAGGTAGTTATTTTGGAATCTTTTGTACCTGGATTTTATCGAGATGGAAGGATTACTAAAAATAAAATGTCGTCCACGGTGAATTGTTCAGACTTGTTACCTTTCAGTCGTACAGGTTCAGGCAGGCCTGGAATATCAGGTTATACAGAACGTTTTTTCCATTTCAAACGTATTTGACATTTGTGAAAATCTTTGAAATGTCAAAACCTGTATTGAAAAAAAAATTGAAAATCTGTTGGAAAATCTTCTTAGTTGCCGCACTTGTTTCTGGTGGCCATTCTTCTTTGGATTCTCTGAAATAAGTTTCTTATAAATATAAGAAATGGGATTACCCAAAATTTAGCTTAATGGTATTTTCTTGTTGAGAAAGTATATAATTTTTATTCGTTTTGACAGAGGAGTTGTTTTTTTGGTAGTGGTAGAATTTGTGGAAAATTTTGAAGTGAAATATTGATTTTTATTATTTATATTGATTTTTTTTATTGTATATATGGACTAAGCACTCTGAAAAATATATGGATTCAGCATTCTGAAAAATCATTTAGTCATTTCAATTATACAAGGATTACTTATCAAAATTGTGATTTCAATAAGTTCTTGCTAGATTTTAAATAAATTAAACCAGAAAAAATCCACTTGAAAAACTTCCAAAAAATCACACTTAAAAAACTAGATTCTAAAAAATCACACTTAAAAAACTAGATAAAATTAAATGAGCTAAAATACTTAATAAAACTAGACTAACTGCTTAACAGGTTGATAAAACTAGACTAACAGAACTAGATTAATTAGTTATTGCTGTTTTTTAGGATAATTACTTTTCAAAACTACTTTTCATTTGTAATAAAAGATTTGCCTATAATAATACAAAAAAGTTTTATCTTTACTGATCTGACACACATGACAAACAACTGACCGACAAATTTCCACTTAACATGCCAGATAAATTTGAAATTCTAGAACTGGTTCCGGGTCCACTTGACAAGCCAGATAAATTTGAAATTCCATGGCTGGTTCCAGGATAGGGTTTATGTACTAATATTCGTGTGCTGCATGTATGGCACGTTGAAATCCCGGGTGGCTCTGAAGGGTACGTCCGTGGTCCTTCATTTGGAGACGGTTGATGCGGTGGATACCGGAGCAACTGTTATTGGAGATTTGGAAGCGGTCGCGGGGTCAGTGCTCCGGCAAGATGAATGATCCCCATGGCTTCGTATGGAATCTCCCGTAGCTGAGGACCATACCCAAGCATTAGGTTAGGCCTGACATACCCAACCTTAAGGTTAGGCTTTAGGCCTAGCCCTGCGTATTTGGTTTCTTTCACTTTGCCTTGCTCGTAATTTGAAGTTGGAATACGACCGCCGGAAAAAGATTATACGCTTTAAATTTTGTAGGCATCTGGTGACTCACCGAGTTAGAGCGTAACTGTCACATTCTTTTAGAGGGATTGTCGATAGCTAGTGTTTCAGACATGTAACATTTTGGAGTTTTTTAAAAAGTGAAGATCTTTATCTTCTGTCGGGCTTTGAATCCATTTCTGTGAATGTTCTCACGCGCATAGCATCAATGATTATTTTATGACTGTTATATGTGTCGGCTTTTTAAAATATACTTTATTATTGTAAATACTTGTTTCAAGAGATAATTACTGGAAATTTATGTTTAGTTTTCTGTACTTCTTCTCAGAAGACTGGCAGTTTTTGGGTGGTAGGAATGACATGGCCCACTGGGTACATATGAACTTGTTTGTTGACTGGAACTAGGGTTTTTTTGGCGTGGTGGAGAAATGCCTGAGAAAAATTATAATAACAGATCTTTATCGGTATAGGAAAATGGGAATGTGGCCATATGTGCGGGCTCCTCGTTTTATTGTTGACCGATTACATGTGGATAGGCGACACCTGGCTGGTCGGTGTGATTGCTTTGACAAGATTTATTTTATTTAGTCACGATAGCAGGTTTGATGTCACGTTAGAAATTAGAGGGTGTCCTTAATCTCGTTAGACAAATCGAAACGCGTCATTGTCAATAGATAAGATTTAACAAATGCGACAGATAGCAGGGATTCGAAAAACGTTCTCTTGAAAATTGGGTTGCGTAAACCACACCCGACCATTGATTATATTAGTATTTTACGAACGAGACAAAAGTGGCCGCGTGAAACCTACTCCGCCCTTTGATGGGGAAAGGCGACAAGGACTGCTACATGAAAAAACAGACGGGAACGACCAGACGGATAGATAAAAGAACAAAAGGTACCCCGATAATACTTGTTCATGATTTCAATTTTGAAGCGCCTGTCTAGATACACGTGTTATTATTTGAAAAGTTCGTAACCTGTACACGTGTTATTATTTGAAAAGTTGGTAACTTGTACACGTGTTATTATTTGAGCATGGTTATCTCTATATATATATATATATATAATTTAATTTAATGATTTTATATGGGATGTTTGTTTTTTATTTATAAAAAGTGAAAATATCCATTTATATAATATAATTATTCAAAAACACTTTTTAGGATTAAAAACATCAAAACATAATAATGTTAAATTTATTTGATATAATTTTTTAGTTATTTTAATTGAGTTTTTTCTTTTCATATTATCTATAATAAATAATATTTGTGATTCATGATTTAAGTCAGGAATTTTTTTGTAGAAATTACATAGAAATATGCTTTTTGAACTTCTATCAAAGTTCATCATGGCTAAAATCACCTAGTTCCAAGATGTTGATGCTTAATTTATAAAATGTTTTTTAGTTTTATTTATTTATTTATTTTGGTTTGTTTATTATTTACAGTTTTTTCAATAATGTTGGTTAGTAAAAACATGGATTCCTTAAAAGGTACAACTCTAAAGGTTTTTCTTTATCTTAGGTAGGGTTTTCTCAACAAGGTGGCTATTTCCTAATGTACTAGAAAGACTCTATATTTAATGGATGGGAGAAAGTAAATTCATTAAAATGTATAGTCATCAAGTCATTATTTGATGAGGTGTTTTGGGTACTTACTCTATAGCTTAGCTTGGTTAGAGCTTTAATCCAATGAGTTGGTTATGGTAAGAGGGACACACACATACACATATATAGGTGTTGTCTAACAAGGCGTTAATTTTATGGGAATGGATGGTCTTCTTTTTTTTTCAAAAAAGTTGAGAGTATGAGGGCTTGAATCTTGTTTTTGATGGTGGAGATGGATTCAACGCGATCAAAAACCCTTGGAACATCTAAAATCTTGAAACTTGACAACTATAACTTAAAAATTAGTTGGATCTTTTCAGTAAAAAATTTCCATGTTTTATGGGTAAAATTGACACCTCTTTAGAATATATATCTCTCTATATATATAAAATTGATTTAACTCCCATATGAACCATTATATCACTATATATTTTTTACTAAGAACAAAAATGTAATACTTAGGAGAAATAAGATATAGATATGTAGGTGTCACTTAAGTATTAGTGAGTATACTTTAGTGAAGCTTAAATGATGTGTATTGTAGTGTTTTGCTTGTCTACTAAATGTCATCATTACAAATTTATATTAATATGTTACTTAAGAGCCTCTTTGGACAACAAGCCAACATTTTCATTATACCCATGTACCGCTTATAAACATCTCGAAAGGGAAGAACTATAAAGCCTTACTATGAGAGCTTTCAAATTAGGCAAATATGCCTTGGAAATATTAGCCTCATGTTACACATTGGCAAATATGCCTTGGAAATATTAGCCTCATGTTATACATTTTCTTGGATTACCGTGATATGTCTTGTCAAAATAACCCAATGCCTTTGATTTATTTTCATTTATTTTTTTATTTTTTATTTTTCTCTTTAGAACCTTCAATTTTAATTAATTCTTTTATCTTCCTAGATTGTTAAATTCTTCCATTGTCATATTTACTTTCATTGACTTATATTGGAATAATTTCTTTATTCTAATTTTTATTTGATTTTATTTTTTTCTTCTAGCCAACTAGATTGCTCATATCACTAGGTAAAGCTGAAATTTATGACCTGTCATTGTATTATTATTATTATGTCACTTGCTTTAGCATTTAAGTGATCAACTTCCTCCCCATTTTTTAAAACCTTAAAATGCCTCTTTCCATCTCTTTTGAAAATTGAAGTGGTCTATAGATTTATTCTCCCTCATTTATAGAATACATCACCCAACCCTTGCAATTGTCCTAGGTTAGGATCTTACAAGACAAGGTTAACCGTATGAAAATCTTTGTTTTAGGTGGACATTTGAGCTTCCATATAAGGTTCCACCATCAAAATGTCACTTTCTTCTATCTTTTATGATTGCTTTGTAGCCTAATTTCATTTTATAAATCATTGTAGATTTGTATCTAGATCACACAATTTTGTTTGTGTATGTAGTCAATCTAATAACATCATTTTTAAATTTCCTTATACACTACTTCCATTCTTTTGGCAGCTCCCTTTGGATACCTAGTGCTACACTCAATTTCCACTCTTGATTCTATATTGTAGTTGTTTTTGGACCAATAACTTCTGCTAGATAATATATCTTGTTTTTTGATCAATAATGTCTACTAGATAGTATATCTCTTTCCTAGTTGATTTCATTACTTTCTACAATGTATATTCCCCTCACCTCCATCCAATGATTATCTCTTATTCTTATCTTTTGGCCTTTTGCCTACTTTCAAGCCAATCCTCCCCTAACAAAGGAAAAGTGTTAACTAATATATTTTAACTCTCTAGACCTTCTTTTCAACCATCAATTTTACCCTCAAACCATCCCCTTCAAAATTCTCCATATAAAGTTGGACACTAAAACATAAATTATTCATCCCGTTTATTTTTATATTTTTCCAATCTTTCCTATTTCAAAAAAAATACTATCATTTTCCCTTTTTAATTTACATAATATATTGAAACATCCATCTTTATTTTATTTGATATTTCTTAAAAAAAAATTAATATCAACCCTTTAAATTTTTCTTTAATATTGATTTTACTCGTTTTCTTCTAAATGACCACCCATAAATATTTGTGAAGCTAATTGATCATCATCTTACAATTCATTTTTCATAAATCCCAGACCAATACTCCTTTTTAAAGAAAAAACCTAAATATTCTAATCTACTCCATTATCTGTCTCATTTAGTAGGAAGAACTTTGAAAACGCAATGTTACATATTTGTTTTAGACAATATTTGTCTATAACCATATATAATTTGGTTATATAATTATGACATGAAACTTAATTTGAAAACTCTGCCTGATATTTCTACCTGTAATTTTGAAAACTCTGCCTGATTCTTATCCTGTACTATTATCATTAAAATGTACACAACTCTGCCTCATGTTTATCCCTGTATTTTGTGTTAGGTAACTTCAGTTGATGGAATAGGAGTTGTCTATAATGCGACTTTTTGGAGATTCCGGTGACGGAATCCGGCGGAAGAAATGAGGTTAAATCTTAATTTTTAGCAGTTAAAATGGTTTTTTCACTGCATATTTGGATTCAGCGCCTTGGAAAACCCCTGGGAGCCATTGATTGTGCAGAAACTAGCTATCAAACTTGGGATTCCAATGAATTGCTGCCGGATTTTGACCGGAAAAATTCGCCGGAAAAGCTTTCAAAAAGTCGCGTTATAGACTACTGCGATGGAATATCATGGAATCCTCGTGGTCACTGAAGTAGGTTTCAGCGCACAGTGAAATCAGTTTGTACTTGTCAGAAAAATCGAAAGCCTTCTTGTTGTGAATGGATAAGGTTTATGTACCTTGTCAGAAAAATCGAAAGCCTTCTTTTTGTGAATGGATAAGGTTTATGGAGCGAGCTTCTAGAACTGGGCACCCCCTGATATTATTATTTCTCTGAAAACTGTATTGCGTGAAACCCAGACCGGTCATAGATGCGCAGAGGCAACAGAGACGTATACATAAAGGAAACACAAGTACAGACACGAGGGAAAACAAGATGCCCTTCTGCTCTGTAATAATTCGCTCCGCAATAACTCCATTGTATTCTAATGAGTATGTTTTTTTAATTTTGGTTATATTTTAATAAAATTTAAAAGTTTTTAAAATCTAATTAAAAGCTGTTAAAATTTATAATTCTAAGCTTTTTAGAAATTTTTGATGGTGCTGAATCTATTTCAACAATCTAAAACATTATTCAAACATTACCTTTATAATATTTTAAAAAAAAAATTGCCCAGATTTCAGCTATTTTTAACTGTCCCACCAATTCCTCCACCACATGTGCAGCAGTGAAAGGGATTTAGCAATAAAGTTATGATAAATTTGGTCTTTTTGTGAATTAGGTTTACATGATAGTTGAATATATATATATATATATATACATATATATATATTGAGAGTGAATAATATACTAAATTCTTATTGAGTATATTTTTGTAATAGTTTTGAGTTTTTATTATAAGGTGACCTTAAGTTAATATTTTACACTCAGATTTATGGATAAGGTACTTGATTACTCAAGGAGAAATTGTTTTTTTTTGTAAGCTGCGGAGGGTCCTTTCTTTTTCTATTACTGCGGATCAAAACCATTACATATTCGTGGTGGCCTCAACCTGCCCCGAGGGGAAACCGGGTTTATTGACCACCTTAGGTTCTTTACAGCCATCCAAAAATAGAAAGTCTTAATTCTTCTTGTCCAAGCTAAATAAACTAAACAGTCATAAAGGCTACTAATTTTTCGTATCTACATTCTAAACTTTTCAAAAAAGGCTTTAGAAGCTAATCTATTATCTACTATCTTCATGGAAACAAAATTAATACATATCTTCCATTACTGAGCTTCCATTCCTGTCTGCTGCTCCGCTTCTTTTTTGATGTCTGGGTGGCATTCCTTTATCTGCTGCTGTATTTCATCCAATCTTTTGTCCTACATTAACAGAGTAATCTGGATATTCCTCAGTTCTTTCTTTAGATTTGGTATTCCTTGAGACAGTTCAGCCATTTCCATAGCTACTTGCTCCATTACCTTAGCGAGCAGTCCCTTCATTACCCAATAAACATGCAGCGCCTGTTTATATTAAGTCATGCGACCTCTCGTGTTTCCTGGATCCGAGAGAAGGTAAACCCAATCTTCCATTTCAGAATCAGATTGTCCCTGAGTTGCCTCCTCTTCCAGTTGCTGTATTATCCTTCTAATGTCCTTGTTTGTGTTCTCGTAATAAGCTCTTTCTGCATACTGAATCTTCTTTCCCAAAGATCTTCTAGTTTTTCTAGCAGGTGTTGATGCTTGCTCTTCTCTGTAGTCTCCTGCTCTTCCCCTGCTCCTTCCACGCTGTCCCCGTCGTCCTCCCCTGCCTCCTCTACTCCTGTAATTCCCTCTCTCTCCTCGATTTCTCGTGCCCGAGGTGCTGCCGATGTCTTGGTCTCCCCTTCGCCCTCGACCCTGCCATTCCTCATCCTCCCGGGTCTCTTGTTTATCCTCAGTCCCATTCTCTGCCATCTTTTTTATTTTCTCTCGAGCCTGCTCTCCTTTTTCCTTGTCCGAATCATACATCTCTAGATCATCGTCTGAATCATCCTGAACCAGTGAGGTTTCTTCGGCCATCTCTTCTTTCACCATTCCTTTTCCTTTTTTATCCCAATTTCTTCGTTCCCAAGTGGCTTCATTCTCCTCATTCCTCGCTCTCCTTCTGGTCGCCATTCTTCCCTTCGTTTCTGCTCTGGTTATCTTAATTTTCTGCTTTCGCTGTCTTCCCTTATATCTGGCTCGATCCCTCACCACCCTTCCTCTTTCCAATTCTCACGCTCTTCCCTTCATCTTTGTCTTCCTTCGTGCCGCTCTCCTTCTTTATTATTTCGCCCCTTCCGGTTTCCTCTCGCTGTCTTTGTTTGCTCGCCTTGCCATCTGTTAGCTCTTTCACCATCTACGTCCCTTCGCACCTCCTTCGTATTATCATACTGTTTATGTTTTCTGACAATCTGTCATCTCCGCCTCCCTCCATCACCAATCCATCATGGATCTGCCTTGAGGTGTGATTCTTCCTGATGCTCCTGCTGCCCTTACTTATTATTACCCGGCCCTCCTCAGTCCTGTACCTCTTTCGTTCCTGCCTTATATTAATTACTCTGTGCACTGCCAAAATCACCCCGATCAAAGGTAAGGAGAAATTGTTTTTAGAAAATATTTAATTTTATAAAAAAAATTAATATAAAAAATAATTTTATACTAAATGAGTAAATAAAAATAATGATAAATAAATAAATAATGCAAATAATTTATATTTTCATAAGCCTATTATAAAACCACAAACTTATATCAGGATGGGTAAGTAGCAGAGTTTTTCATAATTAAATTCCTTAAAATCTATTTTTCTCCTAAACTAAAAAACTTGTATTATATTTTTAAACTAGATTGTTTACAAGTTCATTTCTATTGTTTTTACAAATACTTCTTCATAAGAATGCTTGAGATTTTACAATGTTTAATTGACATGATTAAAAACAACGGAGCCAGTGCCGTGGATATGGTCCCTGTCGGGGTTTGCCACAACGCTTTGTGCAACTTGTCTTGTAGCATGCAGAAATACAAAGACAATCAGAAGATGCACAATGTCTTGTAGCATGCAGAAATACAAAGACAATCAGAAGAGTTGTTCCGAGATGGCTACATCCATCCCTCTTCATCTCCCTGTGGCTCTCCGGTGATTTTGCAACCTTGAAAGGATTGTTCATGGTGCCTGTATTGAGGATTGGGCATGAAATTGAGCCAATACAATTCTCTTACAAGCTTACAGAAAAATTATTTTGACTAGCATATCGGTGTAGGATACAATCTCAAAATTGATGGAAGGTGTTGTCCTGCAACATTGAATGAAGGGTTCCCAGTGAGGTTGCTATATGAACGTTTTGTCCTGCCGCCGAAGCTCTGCCACTTCTTGAAAATACACTTCATTTTGGTCACCTTGCTTGATGTCTGCACCATCCTTCTGAAAGGGTACTAAAGTTATCGTTCTTGCTTATCCAAAGGCCTGTGCAAATCCCTTGTCCCTTCTTTTTATAATAACTATCACAAGCCTAATGCAGATCTCTGTTATGGATTGTGATAATTTAAAATATGTAATATCAGATATGCAAGAACAACAAGATATGGGCGATCTATTTTACTAGCATTCGCAGGTCTGCTTCGATAAGCAATAAACCTCCAAGATTGATATTATAAATGGCCCCTTCTATAATGCAATTGATAGACACTAATTGTAGATTATACTATAATCGCTAAAACAAAAATGCTATCGCGTTAATATTGCAGGAAGTCCTACCTTCATAAGCATTAATTAATATTTATGCACACCTTTCTCTTTTTAAATCTAATACTTAACTAAAAATTTTAAAAACAAACTCAAAACCAGTCTTCTTATTACATAGGTGAAGGATTGACTTTCAAAGTAATTTTAAATAACTAAATTTAAGACCATATAAAGCAGGATTAACATTGGACGCTGTTTACCCCACACTGTTATTATTCTCAACACCGATGACTATTGATGCACGGAGCCCCCTCCAAAGTGACAAATACAACCTCCTCATCATAGAAGTAAGTTTGTTCCTGCTTATGTTGATGATTTAATGATACTTCAAACTTATTCGGATTCGTTAGACCTTATGTTTAGTTTGTTCATGAGTGGTAGTTTTTAAGATTCACTGAAGTATGGCGAAATGGTCAATATTAATAGTTTATATTTATTGATAATGTTATGTTTTTAAATAAATTTAAAAATGGTTTGGATAATTAAATATTTTTATGTTTTGGTCAATGAAGGATGATAACAATGATGCAGTGTTGTAACTAACCCAATTATTAATCATATCTATGATGCAACGCTGTAACGAACCCAATTCCATAATCCTATCTATGCTGAAGAAATTAAATGCATCACTGCTTCTTTAGGAGCAGTATATTCCAGTCAATCCAAAGATTCAATTCAAGAAAATCCAAATTCAAGTCGCTACTAAAAGCTTTAATATATTTACATATTTATTTAAATAAAATATTAAATCTTAATAAATTCAAGTCGCTGTGAAAATCTTTTTCCAAAGAATTGGATATGCAATCAACAAACACCAGTCTGCATTCAAAATAAATGGCGCTCAATATGAAAACTTATTTCACTGGTCTTCTTCTAATCTTCTTGTTACGAAAAACATAAGGAAACGTGTTTCCTATAATTGTATTATAGAACATTCATTTCATATATTTTAATTTCAGAATGTTTCAGGGAGCCTGTGCAGTCTAAACGATAAATAATTTTGACCAGCAGCATCTTCAATTTTGTAATATAGTCAATATAATAATTAGTCAAGAAAAGGTATCATGAAGATATATCAATATAGAATTTGCATATCTGTAAAAATTGCACCACTAAAAAGCTGCACCAATGCTCGTTTTGCACACATCAAACAGGAGTTTAGAAGGTAACTGAATTTCAAAATGCCAGATGAACACCACTAGAGTATAACTTTAATTTGGAAGTCCCAAAAAACCAAGTATCCCATTCATTGAGAAAACGACAGATAGGAAATGTATGTGAAAATGTTGAAAAGCATAACCAGTAGATTCTTTCTCATATAGCTTTTCTTGATGAATGAAAACAGTGTATTCTTTTGTAGAAAAATATGAGCTCTGAAATGATCCATGATAATGGCAGAGCCTTGGGCCTTGGCTTTCATGGCAAATTCCAACGTTCACTCAAAACTAACTATGATCAACAATAACCACTTGGTGAATGCTAGTAGTCAACCAGTAATCCAACCACACTAGAGTTTGAAACAGAACAGGTCAAACTGATAATTAAGTATGTTACCACTAGAGTTAATTAAGCACTTGAATTTGGGTGCTCGTGCCTACTGCGGAGATATTGCCATTAAAGGAAATCATAACACAAGCAGCAGTAAAACAAAGTCTAAGTGATCTGAATGATGACGTTATCAAAGATACAAGTGAATGACTGGGATAATTTATGGTGATCAAGGGAATGACAGATCTCAGAGATGGCGTGATGATGTCGTTGGAGAGGGCCATATCATTGCAAAGGAAGGGATAAAAGGGTCTTGACACAGTCTACTCAGTTGGATGGGCTGTTTATTTCAGATGCAGTTAGATTCGTCAAATTCAGCTTATCAGGTTCATAAGGGTAGCAAAAGGGAGGTGGAACCTGCTGTGAAGAAGATGCAGCAAGGAAAAAGGATCATGAGGAGGAATGGGGATGGGAAGCTTAACAATCCTCCACAAGGGAAATATCTGGCTGCAGGCAAAGGCAAAGGCAGAGGGAATACTAAGGGGGTAAGTTGATGCAAAGCAAGGGTGAAATGTGCCTCCCTGAATACACATCATGAGACTGTGTTTAAGCTTTGCATTCTGAAGCAGCAAGAAGACTATAGGAGTGTAAGCACAAGGGAGAAGTTAAACATACTGTGGGCTGAGAAGAGGGCCAAGAAGGCCCTTTCTGGTTCTTCTCCATTGAGACTGGAGATACAACAGTTAGGAGTGTTTATAAGGCAACAGTAGAGATGAGATGGACTGTCAAGCATATGCTGGCAGGGGTGCCGATAGACTGTCACAGTTGCAAAAATGATCTGATGGAGGAAATGAATGCTCGCTTCCAAAGAAAATTTCAATGCTCAGGAACAACTTGGGAGGGTTGGCTGAAGGGTCCCCAAGCTAGGCCAAGTGCTTGTAATGGATTAAAGATCAACTCGTGCTGCAAAGTCTCACAGGGGAGACAACTCTGCATCAAATGGGCATAAAAAATGAAAGTCAAAGTCTGGGACCCATTGCAAAGAAGCAGGTCAAACAGTCATCACAAGCACTTGGGGCAAGCAGCGCTAGCACTGATCTTCAAAGATAAGCATACGAACGTTATTAGATATTTTTTGTACTTGAGGAAGATATTGTAGAAACAGTAAAAAATGTTATAGTTTACACTGGGACAGTTGGAATATTTGAGAGTATTTTGTTGAAGGGTATCTACATAAATTTTGAATATTTAAAAGAACTTATTTTTTGTGAAATAGGTAATCCAGAGCAAGAACTGTCATATGGGCCCAAAATTGAGGAGAGTATAGATGGTATAACCAGACATATCAGAATGTACTGATGTAAATTTTTGTGAATATAAAGTATTTTATTTACCAAAGAACGAAAAAAAAAAACCCCAAAATATGTTTGATACTTTTGAATGAGAAACCTATTATACTTTTGTTCTTAAGTCACCACAGCTGTTTCTCCACAAAGATAAGGCATGCTTGACAGGATCTACAAGGCAACAACATCGGTCATGAAGAGGTACACTAATGGGCCTTCCCTGTCAGTGTTATCAAAACTAGACCAGTCATCAAACTGGTCAACCTCAAATGTGAACTGGATTGAGCCACAAAAAAGACCAAAAAATGGTTATTCAAAGAATACATAAAATATTCAGGCTTTAGGGAAAAACATATATATTCATTTGCATCTATGTGAATCCAAATCATTTATACACATATGCAAAATTTCTCATTTTTATAATAAGTAAGAGTGCATACAACAAGAACATCACCAACTGCCATACATCTTTGAACCAAAATACATCAACAAAGAGGCTCTAAATAAACTCTAGAGTCCAAAACTAAGCATAGTATTAAAGAGTAACTATAGTGACATAGTTCAGGGTCTAAGGTTTAGACACTACAATCTGATCATATAGTACTAGTGTCTGGTTGTGGTTGCATTGATTGTTGAAATCCTCTGTCATGACCTTAGTGAAAATGTACACCTTTATTCAAGCCATGGAGACACTCGTACCATGACAAAGGAGTTGAACAATCAATGCAACCAACATCAAGGTGCATGGGCTTGGCACTCTTGATTCAATGCCAATTCCATATCCTCATACATGATAGAGTCCAGTGGGAACCTTGCAATCCTACCAATCCTGAAATACTGAAAACTATTTAATTCTGCTGAATTTTGAATGGGATCTAAAATTTGAGTTTCTCCAAATCGAATAAGTTGAAAACACTATCAAACAACCTGAAGCAATTGATGTTAATGTTTAAAATTTGATGAGAATGTCGATTTTTACTTTAAAAATTCAATATTATTAATAATTATTAAGGAGTCAGGTTTTGTAGGGCACTCGAGTCAAATATTTTTCTAAGTATTTTTAATTGAAAAAATTTAAGATTGGGTGGTGTTTAGCTGAACCGGCCAGTTTAGGGCCAGTTTGGTGTTTTAAGGCCAGTTCGACACAAGACCAACCTTATCCAGTCAGAAACACCAAACCTCACAGGTACAGATCTGAAACCAGTCAAATCAGCCTGTTCCAATAACACTGTGCCCTGCCTTGCAGTTTTGCTCGATCCTTTTAGGAATGATGTTTTGGAGAGTGCCATAGACTGCCGGACTGTTGCGAGCACCTAAGATCATAACTTGTAGTTAAACCTTGACAAACAGAAATTTGCAAGGGTACAAACCTCCCAAAACACAGTTAGTGAGGACGTGCATGCAAGGAACTGGTACAGACCTCCTAAAACACAGTTAGGGAGGACGTGCATGCCCAAAAAGCATGGGAAAAAATTATCCACCCTCAAAAACCTTGCCCAGAACATTGAAGTGACAAGTTCTCTGCCCGGGCAGGAAAACCTTGCACTCACCCTTGGAAATCCCACCGAGGGCATTGAAGTTGGACTGGAAAACCTTGCACGTACTCTTAGAAATCTTGCATGTACTCTCAGAAATCTTGCACCCACCCTCAGAAATCCTGCCTAGAACATTGAAGTGGCACTGAGAAACCTTGCACTCACCCTCAGAAATCCTGCCTGGAACATTGAAGTGGGACTGCCGAGGTAGAGAACCTGTCACTTGAATGTTCCAAACAGGATTTGTAAGGTTCTGGGCCAGAATCCTGTCACTTCAATGTTCTGGCAGGATTTGCTCCCCATAAGAATGGACTTTCGTGTGAACCCGAAGTTTGCGACCTCAAAAACGAAGAAAAAAATGTGATCGTTGCCCTTTCCACTATTGGGTGACGAGGGCAATTTGGATGCGAAATCTGTTAGGCTTTAAACTCAAGGACAGGAAAGCCAAACCGGGAAAAAAGTGAGATGGTTCAAAATATGTGGCAACAGTAGAAATTAGTAAATATATGATGGTTTTAATTTGTTGTCAATGAAAAGGTCATGACTTCAAATCCATTTTATGAACTTTATATATTGATTCCTTTGAAATTTAATACCAACTTTTAGGAATCAGATAGATGGATAAACACATTGGAATCTCTAACACAAATTTATTGATTCCTCTAAAATTTAATACCGACTTTTAGGAATCTCGAACACAAATTTATCAAGACAAACATACCCATAAGAATCAAAATTGATTCTGTCGTGAATTGATGACTGTAATTCGATCTGGTCGCTCAAATCTCGAAGATAGTCTGAGTAAACACAAATTCTAAGAGAATAAAAATCGATTTAGTTACTTACAGGATCACTGGCAACGAGCTTGGCCATGCGATCTGAGATTTGCAAAGAAAATCTTAATAATTGAAATAAAATAAAATATTAAATATTAATAATTGAAATAAAATATTAAAAAGGTAAAAGAGTAAAAAACTTTTGGGTAGCATGCCTGGCATGCATGCACCATGTGTGCACTCCACCTGGCATTTTCTCAATACAACAACTGCTGTGTCGATCCCACAGCTTCTCTGATCCTCTACCTGGCGTTCATTCACACAGCGCAGTGTAAAATCTGAAAGTTCATTCGCACACCGCAGTGTTAAATCTGAAAGTTCATCCGCACGGAGCAATGTTAAAATGTAGGTGGGTCCTAAATCTGAAAGTGCCTCCACACAGAGCAGTGTTAAAATGCTAGTGGGTCCTAAATCTGAAAGGTCATCCACAAAAAGGAGTGTTAAAATGCAGGTGGGTTCAAAATCTGAAGCGCTTTGTGGAAGATCCGGCAAACGTCCATTAAAAGAGAATTCTGCAAACCCTAATTCGAAGGCTCCTAGGAACACTGCTTCTTGAACAGAAAGGTGCTCCTTCATTTCTACCCTTTCGCTGGTAGATTGGTCGACTATCTCGACGATTTTCTAAATATGGAATGCAATGACGAGGGTGCCTAATTTATAATTTACAGAGGTCGTTGCAGATGCCACCCTTGACCAGATTCTCCTTCACAAAAGTCCTCGCTATATTCAGGAACCGCTGTTTCCTCTGAACCATTCTATTTGTGCAGACAACCAGTCTCTTCCTTTGCTTGCAGTTCAGGTATGTGATTGAAAAACCTCCTAATACAATCTGCATTTAACTAATGATTTGAAAAATGTTTTCTTTGTTACAATTTACTATACACAGATGTAGAAAACAGACTTTTCTATGGTAAATATTTTCTTGTAAGTTACAAATTTGATAAGAATTGGGTATAACGAGAAGCAGATTAAAGAGGCACAGCAGGCAGCGAGGATAAGAAATAAGACGTGTGGAAGCGGCGAAGGAAGAAAGCGAGGAACATATAATTCCATAATACAGGCAGAGATAGGGTTCGATCTTGGAAAAACAAAAATGATTAGAGTCACAAAATGGAGGCGAGGGTAACATTGGAATGATTTTCGGAAATGATCATTCTGAGAGAAAAATGATGGTGTGTAAAATAATTTAAGAAAGCAAGTTTATAGGAAATCGAGGCAGAATTTCATATTATTATTATGTCATCTTTAGGTTGATTTTTTTTTAAATAAACGTTTTCAGGTAATGGCTACAGTAAATAAAAACAGTTAAAGAAAAAAAAAAACGATGCATTTAAAGCAGAGGAAATTAAAGAACAAAATGGATGCATTTCTCGTTGAGTTATTTATTAAGGTTTTGGTAATTTCACCTTGAAGCCACGATGCTAAATTTATGCTTTAAATTAACAGGGTCTCCATGATCCTCTGCAGGTAGATCCCTTGCAGCTAGCAGAATAACACAAAATAACAAGTAAGGTACAAAATAACAAGTAAGGTACTTCTCCGGAGTTAGCTGCATCTGAAGTTTGCCAAAATACATAAAGATAGTCTGATACATACCAGGTCTGTTAGGTCGCAAACTACAATGCCACTGCCTTCCACAATGCCATCTTGCAGACTCAAGCGACTCAAGCGTGTAGATAACAGAGCACATCCAAAGACTGCAATTGTAATCTTGCAGACTCTTCTGAGCACTTCCAAAGACTGCAATTCTAATCTTGCAGACTAGAGAGTCTGAGCACGTCCAAAGACTGCAATTCTAATCTTGCAGACTAGAGTCTGGGCAGGGGGTGACTATCTTTTACCATACCATACCAGAGTTGCATGCACACACATAATACCATACCAGAGTTGCATGCACACACATAAGATAGAGGGTGGTGGAATGAAGACATGTCGACAGCTATAAATAATCGTGTCAGTGAACGATGACAAGTATAAGGGTGTTGCGTTTATGCAAGGTCCACACACGAATTTTGAAACTTAGGATAAATTAAGTTGCCCACACTAAACTAACCTCGGGGCAAGTGATGCGGGCAATAAGAGGGTAAATAGAAAACTTTGGCTAAATTTTTTTTGCAAAGAAACTGCCCAGCGTAAACTTTGGTTAAATAGTAAATAACCGGTACAAATTTGCGGTCAACGCATCAATTAATAGCTAGTCAATTGCGTATCGAACGCTAATAGTCCCAGGCAGGGACTAATAAGAGAGTTTAAGCTCTATTCTAGTAATCTAAAACAAGTATGTTATCCATAGAAATTACTAGGTTTGGATTAGGGAGACCAGGGCACGCTAAGTTGACTCGAATGGTGGGTTTACTTCAACGCATGTTCCTTCCTACTATGTAGCTTCGACCATTTCCACTTCGGGTCTCAAGCCATTTAATTCTTCATGTCATTTATGCAACTTGTGCCTTTGCTCAAACAAGATCTCCATTTGCATGTTGAGTAGTAACTTGGTCTACCCTTAGTTTGAGGGATACTTTAACCTGTATTTCAATTTCTAGTGTATTAGTACTTTGGCTTTGTATTTTTATTTCTCTTTCTTTCTACACCACTTTCTACCTAGGTTGAAGTTTTTAGAAATTTGTTAAAGGTATGACCCATCATAATAAGGACAGGCTTTTCGTTGGAGATCCTGATTCTAGTACTAGTAGGTTGGTGGTCTCCGGACGTCTCAGTGCTAGGTTAAACTATGAGTTTCTGATATATGTGGCTTGTGGGTTGTTGAATATATCTTGGGAGGTTGCTAGTTCCCTATCAAAATTATGTTACTAGTTAGAAAAAAAAAAATTATGGGCTAAATTTTGTAGAGAGATTAATTTTCCATGTTTTTTTCCAAAAAAAATTGGCTAATTTCCATTTTTTCTAAAAAAGTTTTGCCCAAATTCTATGAGATAAAATTATTTTCCTTAAAATTTGTCAATATTTTACATAAATACGATAGAATTATTTTATACAAATACCATAAAAATATACCATAGAAATAATTTTATTTTCAAGATTAAAATCCAATATCCATATATTCAAGTAAATTGGTTTGTAGTCTCACCTGTGTTCAAATTTCTGGAGGTGTCACCCATACACCGGTAGTGTAGGAGAATACAAGCAAATATGAAAGCAAGTCCCATCAGCAAATCCGACCTCTAAAATTTTGGTGTTTGGAATCCATTTGCAGTTTTGGTGTTTGGAATCGATTTGTAGTAGTACCACTGGTATTTCGTTCCTATAAAAATAAGGCTGATTGCTAGATATTAAATTTCTTTCCCTCTGATTTGGGAATAGAAAAAATAAAACCCTCTTTCTTTCCCAAAACTAATGAGATGGTCGACTTGAGGAATTGGTACCTTTAGAATCCCTTCTATGTTTAACATTGGGAATTTAATTTTTTATTATTTAAATTTATTTATTTAAAAGGAGATTGGTTGAGGTCTTATTATTTATTTATTTAAATTTAATTAAGTTTTATTTAAACTAAGCTGCTAGGTTCTAACTATTTTTTTTTCCCATAAGGGAAAAATGTAATTTCATTATAAAGAGGAAATTACATTTTGTAGATGTTGGTGCATGATCATAATCATGTATACCAGAATTGTTGCCTTTGATCCACATAGGGGGCAATAGAAATAAAACAAAACTAAGAGACATATGATAAGCAACCTATTAACATGTACAATGACAGTATATGCAATCAAAAAAGGCTTGTGCCTGATCAAAAAATAACATAACCAGTAACATGTCATGAGTTACACATTAAGTTCCATAAAAGGCCTATGATAATATTGATAGAAGGCTTCTCCATTCTGTTCTCTGATCATCTAGAAGCCTAGCTCCCCGATCGCAGCCTCTTTGGATAAGTTGTTGGCAGCTCCGTTCTGCTCCCTGTAAATATGTGAGCAAGTAAATGTGTCAAAATATGAGATCAATCTCAAAATCTCATCTAAGATGTGCAATAATGTATATGTAGAACATCTAGTTTTCCTGTTCAGCGAATCACATATTATTTTAGAGTCCCCATAAAGTTGTAAATATGTGCAATTTTTGTCCAATGCGAATTGTATGAGATGTTTTGCGGCAAGGAGCTCAGCTAAGTTGTTTGTGCATTTGCGGAATCTAATCAGCATGTTGTATGAATGATGATGGGATAGGTGAAGAATAGCCCCCCCTCCACAACCTTGCTCTTGGGCTGCACCATCAAAAAATGCCCAAGGTTTGTTGAAATTTATTTGTAGATGAGAGGGGATGCACCGATTACTGGGAGGAGGATCATCCGGAATGAGTGAGTAATCAACAATGACTTTAGTCGCTAGAACAACCCAATTCGGTGCTAATTCTTGAAATATGCTGCGATTCCTAGCAATCCAAATTGTCCAACAGATTAGCAGTGGAAGATTCCGAAGCTTGTGTGTTGAGGAAGTGTGATAGCAGATTTGCCAAGCAGCAAGGATATAGTTTCTAGCCCAGGTTGCAGTAGGAATAATGGGTTGTAGGATAAGTTTCCACAGGTTACAAGTTGCTGAACATTCTAAAAAAAGGTGAGAAGTGGACTCATTTGCCTGCTTACAGAAGCAGCACTAATGGGGTCCATGTTGCGCTCGCTTGAGAAGGTTTTCTCCAGTAGGAATTTTGTTCCGGAGGATGGTCCAAATTAAGAGTCTAGATCTCGGGGGGGGCCTTGAGTTTCCAAAGATGTCTCCACTAGTCAGCAAGTAGCAGAGGCTTCCTTGGCTCTGCCAAAGTCAAATAACCATCTTTAGGTGTATACCTGCCATTTTTTTTAAGTGCCCGAATAATCTCATCTTCCCATCAAGTATATGGATGTGGGCATCCATGAGGGCTTGGTTTTACTCCTCCCATTGTTGTGTCCAAATAGGAGGAATGTCTAATTGTTGTGCAAATTTCCAGACTTGTTGAAGGAAAGTGGAATTTTCCAAGTCAGCAATTTGAGATATATAAGTGAAATTATGTTGCTGGAGATACTAAATGAGATCCCTGGGTAGTCGATGCATGTCCCCACATCCCACCCAAGGATCAAGACCAATGCGAACAATATGTCCTGATCGAATTCTCCAGGTGATACCTTCCCTGATCGGGCTCAAAGCCTTAAGTACAACCTTCTAGATAATTGAGACACCTGAGGTACTTAGATGGGAACTCCTAATCCAGTCCATGATGTGTAAAGGAGCGATGTATTTGGCATATGTGACCCTCGTCCATAGGTTGTCTGCTGATACTAATTTCCAGCCAAGTTTTGCAGCAAGTGCTAATGAGAAATCTTCTAACTTTTTTAGGCCCCAACCTCCCCATTTTTTTGGTAGATCTAGGGCCTCCCACTTGACCCAAGCAAAAACCCTTCCCTATCCGTTCCCTTACCAAAGGAACCTACAACAAAGGGCTTGAATTCTATTGAGAATGCCTCTGGGTATCCAGGCCAAGGACATCCAATAAACTGGGGTGGCCTCCAAGACACTTTTGATAAGAGTGAGTCTTCCATCCCGCAAAATATATTTGAGGTACCATGTATTTAGTATTTTCTCCATCTTGGAGATGAGCCAACTCCAGTCAGCAATTTTGTAACCCAGTGGCTTCAACTTGTACCCCAGATATTTTAAACCATCAACTAAATGCAGCTGAGTGAAGTGGAAGCGCTGAAGTGCAAAAATTATCTCGTGTGTAGTACATTCAGCTGTTGTCAAGGTAGACTTGTTGTCATTTATGATCATACCTGTTGCCACTTGGAAGAGGGTGAAATTTTCCTTGATGATACTAATGTCCCCAATACTGCCATTGATAAAAACTAGGATGTCATAAAAAAAAAAGAAGGTGTGTCAGGGTGCAACCTTCTGTTGTCTTTATGTCTTTTAGTCTTCCCCTTTGATGCTCGTCTTTGATGAGATTGCTGAGACCTTCCATAACGAGCAAGAAGAGCAAAGACGAGAGGGGACATCCGTGTCTTAGCCCCCTTTCAGAGGTAAAAAATGGAGATGCACTTCCATTCACTAGGACACTGAACGGGATATTAGTAATGCAGCTCAAGATCCATTTGATGAATAAGTAAGGGAAGCCTAAATGAGTTAACATCATTCTAATATAAAGCCAATTAACTCTGTCGAATGCTTTTGATAAATCGACCTTCATAATCATACCTTTGCCACGCCTTGAGTGTAATGTATGACTTACTTCCTGGGCACTGCCAACAACTTCATGGATATGTCTGTCTTGTAGGAAAGCAAATTGCTCCAACGAGATATATTTAGAGAGAATAGGTTTCATCCTGTTTCAATAATCTTGGCTATGATCTTATATATGCAATTGCAGAGAGATATGGGGCGAAAGTCCTCAAAGGAGTCCGGGTTGTCTTTCTTCGGAATGAGTGCAAGGAAGGTAGAGGTGATAGAATTTTCAAGAAAACCTCTGATTCTTGAATCCTCAACTATTCTGAGTAGGTCTTCCCCAATGATGTCAAAGAAAGCCAAGTAGAATTCCACCGACCAACCATCGGGCCCCGGACTCTTATCCTTTTTGAACCACTTTAAGGTGTGTTCCAATTCCTCCAGAGTGACTACCTTTATTAATTCATCTCCTTCCATAGGATCCACATATCTGGGAAAGAGTTGTGCAACCCTAATGAATTTTGCAAGGTTTGTCTCCTTGGGGGCTTGGTATGCACTTTTGAAATGTGAGGAGGCAAGTTTAGCAAGTTGGGGAAAAGTATTTAAAATCTGCCCCTGATCATTCTGTAGCTACCATATGGTGTTGATTGCCTTTCTTCCATTGGCAAATTTATGGTAGAATTTGGTGTTTTCATCCCCTTCCAACACCTAGATGGCTCTGTTTCTCAAGCGCCAGGTTTCCTCCTTTTCCTTAAGAATTTTAGCTCTCTTAGCATAATGAGAAACCATCCTATCCTTATGTTCTTCTGAGGAGTAGATGCCTCCTAGATTATTCTCAAAAGTAGCAATTTCAGATTCAATTCTACAGAGAGTTTGTTCCTCCTGTATTCTTTTGTTATGATCCCAAAGTTTGGACATATTCTTAAGGGTTGTAAGATTTTGTATAAATCTTCTGGTACTGTCTTCTCTTCTCCCATGGGGGTTTGCTCTCCAGAAATTAGAGACAAATTTTTTATAAGAGTCGTCCTTGATCCAGACAGAGCAGCAATTAAAGGGTCCTTTAGGTTTTGCTCGCTCCCCTTCTATTTCTAGGTAAATGGGAAGGTGGTCATATATTCCACCAGTACCAACCCAGTGTCTGATTTGAAGCCCCAAGTCCAAAACCTTTTCTTTGACAAGGAAGTAGTCGAGTCTGTGGGCCAGACTGTCTTCCCCAGTCCTGTTATTCCTCCATGTTGCTTGGGGTTTTGCAGAGGGGATATCTATCAGATGGTGGGCATCCAGTTTAGATAAAAAATAATCCGAGAGAGAGTATCACTTAGCCTTGTGACCCCAGGATTCAACATGTCCAATGGAAAAATTAAGGTCTCCACCCAGGATCAGGTGGTCAGACAAAAATGAATCAGAGCTTAGGAGATTCTGCCAAAATGTAGGTCTATTCTGGCATGGGCCATAGACATTTAAAATCCGAAATTATATCCCCAGATCTGCAGAATTGATGTCTGCTCCAAGATGACCCAACCCACCACAACGATTATGTAATTTAATGGTATGGGAGTTATAGCCCAAAGCAAGACCTCCCGACCTCCCATGTGCATTAAGTCCAATAAATATCCAACCAGGGAGCATGTTTTGGAGAGACTACGCAATGTTTAAAATAGGTCCCAGGGTTTCTTGCAGAAAGATAATATCAAGCGGAGCAATTTTTAACAGTCGACGAAGAGCTAGTTTCTTGGCCGGCCTAGCCAGCCCTCTACAATTGTAGGATAAAATCTTCATGGAGGGGGGGTAGGTTGGGATTCTCTTGCTCTAAGTGTCGCTGGGATGGTAGATTGAACCCCCAAAGCAATCTCATCTGCAGCTGTGCCTTGGGCTTTAGAAAGGAAGGAGGCTCAACCCCTCTGAAGTTTTGGGGGAGGGGGAGGGTGGAGGATTTCAAGTCCAAAATGATCCTGGGCTTATCTCTTAGATTTCGAGCGTGTCATGTATCTGCCAGGAGGGGGACTTGGAGGGAAGGAGTAGTGGACAGGGGATGAGAGGGAGGATTTGAGGACAGTGCAGGGGAAAAAATGGGGGCTATTGAAATCGGGCAAGTGAGTGGAGTAGTATTAGGGGAGTTTGAACCAAAATCCTGATCCAAATGATTGATTGAAGGGTTTATTACATGAATTTTAGAGAAAGTACTAGATAAAAAACAGTCAATATGAGAAGTGTTGCAAGTGGGAATAGGGATGGTGGAAGAGTTCATACCTGTTGAGGGCAGGCCTTCAAATGGCGACTATGGACGAGATGGAGGAGACTGCTGTGAATGGTTGGGAGGATGCCCTCGCTTCTTTGGATATGGAGGATCGCTATCTTTTCTGCTAGAGTCTTCTGCTGTCTGGTCGGGATCTCATATGCATTCAGGACCTGTGAGGCCAAGGGAGCCTGACTCCTAGGCTGCGCATCATGATGAGTATGCAGATGGGACGTCATATCTTGTATTGAGGCCTTTTTTTTTTCTTTTTGTTCAGCAGAGGGCAGTCCTTAAAAAGATGCTTGACCTTATGGCACCGTCGGCATCAAAAAGGAACACCCTCATAGTCTAGCAATTGCCATTTGGTGTGGTTCCTCCAGTGAATGTCAATAAACTTAAGAAAACCCTCAGAAAGGTCCAAATGTATCAAAATCCTTGCATATGCTAATTTTCCCGAGGTCTGGTATGAATTGTCAAAAGTGAGGTAAGTACCGAGTGCATTTCCTATATGCTTGATGACGTCCTCTGTCCAGAAATGCAAGGGTAGACCGAGCAAGCGTACCCAAATTGGACCTACATCCACCCTCTCCCACACCGGGTCGAAGAGGGGTGTCCATCTTCGGAGGAGAACCGGGGCAAGATCTAGGTGCCAGACCGTGGAAAACACCCAGTTGGTGTGCTCCAAACAGCTGAAGTGCAATGCAACCATCCTTTGACAAGGCTTTGTACCTTCGAAACCTCCTTCAGGTTTTCTCCCCAAACCTCCGAGACCCATTGCTGCAGTTTGGCCACACTATAATGTCTGCCTCGCACCTAGCCGACCAAGACCTTCTCTGCTATGTCCATGGCGTCCAGTAATTTTATGTCTTTTGCGATATTGAGGGGCACTACACAGGCTCAAAGCTTTGAACCTTGATTCTTTCTCGAATGCCTAGAAACCCCAGCAATAATCGCCTCCTGTGTCGAAGCAGGAAGTGAAGGTCTCGGTGGAGAAACCCTAGGGTTGACAGATGCCTCCTGCAGGATGGTAGAAAAAATGCCGGAGATGGGTCTGATGCTTGTGAAATGCCCCTGAGAGGGAGCCGAGGAGGTCCACAGAACAGTAGGAACTGAGCCTACAACTGTCGAGCCCTCGGGGAGATAAGGGGAAATGAAACCAGACACTGCCAAAAGAGGGTTCTGAGCATTTTCAGTTCCTAGGGTTTGGTCAACTGGTTTAAGCAGCGAGACAGTGAGTGCCAGGGAACACGGTGAGATAGTATGAGTAATGAGAACCGTGGGGGAGGCGGCTTCTTCAGGAAGGGTAATCGGCGAAATGTGTGGGCGAGTTATCGGAGGAAGGACTTCAACCTTGTCGGTCAGATCAGACATGAAGGGGAAGAGACCGACAACAGTGGTCCTAGTGGGTGTCCATGAGGGCACATCCTCCAAAGGGTCAAGGAAATCGCCTAGGTCATCCATGATTGTCGGGGGAAGTTATAACAGCTGTCAGAAGAGGACAACAAAACCACAGAAAACTGTGGTTAGTCACTGGGAAGATCTATAAACTACAATGGGAGAGGGAAACTGTAAACAGCTAGAGGCGGTCAAGGCAGATAACCGGAGCAGGTAAACGTAGGAGGATGCTAGGGTTGATAGTTGGTTAAGGGGGTAGGTGCAGGCGAGCTTCCATGGCAATGTGCCACCAGCGGTCGCGGCATCGAAACCCATGACTGCCCCTCATCGAAACCCTCGTTTTTTAGTCCAACTCTCTTCTCCCCCTCGACATGCTCTTAAAAGCAAATAAAATCAATATATTGCTAGGTACTAACTACTATGTAGCTCTTGTTTAATTAACTTTCAACCAAATAAACTAATATTAAATATAGAAATAATTATTTTTAATATATTAATATAAATAATTAATATTAATAAATATTTAATAAAAATACAAAAATAAAAAATATATATATAAAACTCTAAATATTTCTAATTTTATAAGTTTGAAATGGAACTTTCTAATGATATTTTTCTCTTTATGTCATTTACATTAAAAATGTAGCCTTTGATTTATTCAAAATCTATGCAATATATTTTTTTAACTATATTGTTTTAATGGTAATTTATAATTGTTTTTCTTTTTGGTATAGTTCTTTTAATCATTATTAAATTTTTTGGTATTGTCTATTTAATAGTTATCGATAATTAAATTAAAATTTCTAAAATCTTATTTTAAAATAGACATGTGTATTAACATCATTGCTTGTGGCCCTGAAGTATGCTCTAAAACTGCTTTTGACACAAGGAAACATGTTATGGAATCAAAAATTATTCCACAGGGTGTGGTTTTCCTTGAATAAAAATGATGAGTCTAGTGGTTTTCCTTGAATAATAAATTTTTCCACCATAAAAAAGAAGTAAAAACATTTATCTAATACATATTATTGTATAACAAATTAGTGTTTAATAAATTAAACTATAATTAAATTATATTATTTTATTAATATTTATAATTATATTTTTTCCCTCTTATTACTCATATTAAAAAACTAATATTTATTGTCCACCTGAAAAAACTAATATTTATTGTCCACCTGAAATAACTCAAGTGTGATATGAGCCTGAATAAAATCTCATGGATAAAGTCTCATAAAACCAGAAATTAAATTTAAATCTTATACTACCCTCCCTCCCTCGTCAGGGAATAAATAATAAACATGTAAATCTAAATTTTTAATCATATTATTTAACCAATATTTTCTAACTACGTCACTACCTTCCTTTTATCTATATTAAAGATATTTGTTTATAAAATTTATTTAATATTTACGTAACAAGAAGTTTAATAGATAAATACTAATAAGATGAAGATATGCAATTTTCCTTTCGTGGTTTGGGAAGATTTTACAGAGATAGTGTACGTAAGGGTAAAGTTGAAGTGGCGAGGTTTACCTTTTTCTTGCTTTAATAAGGGTTTTGGGTTTTAAATTCAAACTTATATGTGGTGTTAATTATTTTTGTGCGTTAAGTTGTTTTTAAGGATTTTATATTTATCCCATAATATTGAAGTAGTGGTATATGTTTTCTTTTGAGTTAGGTAAGGTTTTTTTTTTAAGTAAATTGATTAGATTTCAATGTAATAGCAAAATTACAGATTTATCAAAAGGTATCATGTAAGGGATGATAAATGTTTTATTTAATTTTAATTGTTATTTTTTTAACAAAGGTGTTAAATTTTAGGAGTAACTATATTTGTTAGATTTTAGATTTCTGTGATTCATATTGATAATAAAATTGTCTTTGAGATTAATTACAATATTGAGATTCATCTTTAAGATAAGAGTGAAAAGATCAATCTACCCATAAATTTAAATACCAAAGATGCAATGAGGTCCAGAGTTAGCGATTAAAAATTAGTTATTAAAAAAATAAATTAATATTATTTAACAATAATTTAAATTAAATTAAATAATCTAGAAGACAAAAGCAAATTTTATATATAATATATATATATATATATATATTTAAAGCGGTGTGCAAGTTTTTTGTAATTGTTTTTCTTTGCTTTAATTTCCAAATTTAAAATATACTCTTCTTCACTATTCACAAAGAGTGGAATTAGCATATGATATTATTGTTTATAAAAGTAATAACATAAATATGTCTCAAAACCTAATTAAATTTCAAGGCCGGTCAAAAATGTTATATAGAAGTTATTAAAAAATTCAATGATTCTTATCATGAGATTTAAAAAAAAGGCATATAAGGAAGAAGATCAATTGGGAATAACAAAAAATATTATGTAAAAATTTTAAATGAATGTTAAAATTAATTAACTTAATTTATAGTTTAAAAAGTTATTGAAGTTTATAATCATTTTTGTGTAAGTTATCTAAATTTGCATTTGCTATATAAATGAGATGTTATCATTATTGAAAATTTTAATAAATAATATTTTGTTATATAAATTTGGTAATTTATTTAAAAATAAAATAAGATATGTAGTTACTAAAGTAAAATAAAAATCTTTGTGTGGGTTATGAATAATATGAATTATTGTAAATTAAAATAAAATAAATATGTTAATTTTGTATAAAGAGTGAATTGTTATTTTATTCTATGTTTATAAATAATGAATATTTTTATTTTTGAAGGGGAGGAAAAAGGAGAGGTAATGAAATGTTGTTGGAATGATGCTTAAAAAATCTTAACAAAAACAGCAAAACATACAATTTGGTTGATGGAGCCTAAATGGCATGAGAGTTAGATAAGAAACCTTTTTGGAGCTTGAGTGGTGTGAGAGGAAGATAAGAAACCGTGAGAGTTAGATAAGAAACCTTCTTGGAGCCTAAGTGGTGTGAGAGGAAGATAAGAGACCTTCTTGGAACCTGAGTGGTGTGAGAGGAAGAGAAGAGACCTTCCTTAGTTTGCCTTACATCCTTGATTGTTGTTGAATTTGCTGGTAAAAGCTTCCCTTCGATATGGTTGGGTGGTGAATCTAGCGAGTTGGCAAGAAAAACCTTTCTAAGATTTAGGCATAATCTTTGCTTTTTTGCTTTAATTAACCTTTTTTTTATGATGAAGTAGCTAAAATCCATTTCTAGGTAGATATTGGTCTTTCAAAAGTTTTGGTTATAGTCATTGGTTTTTATTTATTCTCTTTGTATGCACTTCATAAAATAAAAAATATGCACAAAAATGCTTCGAGACCATATGTAAGGTCCCACAATACCAACCATTAATATTATAGGGACATAAAGATCATATTGAACAAAGACTATATATATATATATATATATATATAATATATATTATATAAACTAGCATAAATATATATACTTAAAGAACATTTAGAGCCAAAACTTCCAAATGGCAAAAAAACAAAAATCTTTAAAAATTCAAAACCCATAGCAAGAAACATCTCTTCAAACTAGAAAGGAAATAAAAATAAATCGAGAGTCAGATACATATCTGAAAGCAGGGAAAAAACTATAATAGAGGCAAAGAAAATAGAGAGAGGAGCATAAGGTATGACTTAAAAAGAACATATTTTAAGCTATAGGATTTTCAAAACCAATTTCAATTTCTACTCTCAATTCTTCATATAAAATTTTAAATATATTTATTTTGCAAAATGTTTAAACTATAATGCAATTTTAATTTAAATATTAAAAGTGCATTATTTTTATTTCTATTAATATTTAATAAATTATATATCACATATATTAATTATAACTTATAAAGCTTGCATCTTAAAAGAAAAATTAATATATATATATATATATATAAACGGAACCCATTATTATAAAACTTGATACTTAAAAGAAAGATTAAAATAAATTATATATTTTTCCAAAATAAATAATCAATATCCATATTTCTCATTATTTATTTTACAAATTAGATAATTAATATATTGTATTTAAAACACTATTTATTTTAAAATCCCTTCTAAATTGGGTAACTTTAATATAATTAACTTGAAGTTTAATTAAGCTTAATTTCTTTGGTTGATGAAAGCTCTTGAGTGGTGTTTGATTTTTCAAAAGGTTAAGAGTTCATACTCTAAATTTTGTCTTAAAGTACTAATTGTGAGTTCTTTGCGAGATATTCTTACATATAAAGTTAAGCATGCATTTTAGATGTTGATGTATGTCTATTTTTGTTGTTGTTTTCTATCTAGCTTACCACATGTGATTGTCATATATGAATAAGAAATACTATCTGGAATAGTTAACCAACCATAATCAATGTTAAGCATGCATATTAGATGTTGATGTATGTCTCTTTTTGTGATTGTCATATATGAACAAGAAATACTATCTGGAATTGGAATAGTTAACAGACCATAATCAATGTTAAGCATGCATATTAGATGTTGATGTATGTCTCTTTTTTTGTTGTTTTATATCTAGCTTACCAAATGTGATTGTCATATATGAACAAGAAATACTATTTGAAATAGTTAACCGACCATAATCTTGCAGGTGATGTATGATTTTCTAATATATATTGATGTAAATAATTAAAGTTACTAAATTATATTTTTCATGTAAATTTGTAAATCTTTAAAAATAAAAAGTAGTTATTCTTTACTTATTTTTTTAAAATTAGAATCGGGGGATTTTGTATTATAAAAGAATGCAAAACATATTGCAAGAAGAATTAAAAAAAAAAAAACTGCAAAAAATATTGCAAGAGGAATTACAACGAGCAACCATATGACATATAGTTTAACCATATAAATTAAATGACTGATAAATTTATAGTAGGCATCGAGACATCTACCTCATTATACATCTCAAATTGCTAAAAACAAACAAAAAAAACTAAATTATAACTTTATTTTAAATTTATTATCACTAATTATAAAAAGAGTCAATCTATGAATTAAGCATATATACATTTAAAAAACATGTAACAAGAAAGTCATAGTAACATAACAATAAGAAGTAAGAGATCAATACCATACAAACTAAATGGAAACTGAATCTAACACTTATAGACATCACAATTTTTTTATAAATAAATTAAATAGTCAAAAGGGTATAACTACCTTTGAGATAAATCTCAACCCTTCACATAGGATATTCTAGAGGTTAAATCCTTACCATATGCCTAATAATTATTGGCAATTAAACTATCCCCAAATATTTTGTAGCCGCTCTCAAGCTATGCAGAAACCCTAGATTGATCTAACTATGACATCCCCAGAGGGGGTCTCTCCCCCTCACTAGATGAGACCATGGCCTCCCAAGCTCTTGTGGTTGTTTTATCGAAAAAACAAAGAAGCAGAGAAGCATAGGCAAAGTTTGTGAGGAACACACAAGCCATTCCTTTAGTAGCTCTCCCCATGGGATTTCAAAGAACAAGCTTGGATTTTTTAGATTGACATATATTGGAAACTTCATTAGGATGTGGCCATCCCCTTGATCAATGGAAGCATGGAAGGATAAGACTTGGAAGCCTGTGATGAAGGGTAATATTAGATTCTACGCATGTGGCAATGAATTTTTTGCTTTCTTGTTTGAGCTCAAGGTGGATAAAGATATGATCTTTAGAAGCATACCCTATTATTTTAGATCTCGAGGTATGTACTTGAATAAATGGTCTTTGGACTTTGACCCAAATGAAGATACCCTGAATGCAGTCCCTGTATGGGTTAAACTTCTTGGGCTCTTGCTCTCATGCCAGAGTGATGACTATTTGCGATCAATAGGAAATGGATTTGAAAAGTAATTGGATAGGGATGAACCCAAAGGATCCCAGTTTGCATGTGCCAATATTTGTGTGGACGTAGATCTAGAGAAGGGTTTGCCTTCATAAATTAATCTCACCATGGGGGATTGTCTCACTGTTAGAATCTAGATTATGAGCAATTAACATTTAAATGTTGATTCTTTCATGAATATGGTCATTTTCCTAGAGATTGTAAGAAGGCCCATGCAAATAAAGGAGAAAATCCAAAGTGAGGAGGGAATAAAGGTAAATCGATAGCAACTAAGTCCTAAACTATTCAAGGAAAAAATGGGGCCTCATCATCAGAAAATCCATTCGATATTATGCAAACTCAAGTTCAAAATGATAAGGAAGAATCCAACCCTAGCTCAAAGAAGGGGCCCTTGGGGAGGAAGCAATAAATATGGATAAAGAAGATTGAAAGATAAATGATACAAAGGAGGTTCCATACACCAAGCATATTATTGATCTGCAACATGTGGATCTAATTCATGTAGAGTCTCAAAATGCTCCGTAAATAATATTGGCAACCCTTCGTCAAAATCCATGAATGTTGAAGGTGGTATGTCAAAGAATATTAGAGGAGATTCCATGAGGATGATGAGGGTAGTAGCCATGAGAAAAAGAGAAACAAGAAAAATAAAGGAATGCCTTTAAAGAACACTGATCAACCAATAGAGACAAAAACATAATAAAAAATTGGGAAATTAGCTAGTAATCACTGAGATTATTAAGCCAATAGCTCCATGCTCCAACACAACCATGACAAGCCGATGAGGACAATGATGAAGTTAAACATAAACTTGGGTTGACCAATGAAGGCTAGTTTTCTACTTGTTTCAAATCATGTATTGAAAATATATACTAGTTTTATGAGACTTTGGAAAGTTTTTAGGCAATATTAGTTTAGATTCATAGTTTGTAGATAATGTAGTAGGAAAAAAATTCAATTTTGGACATCTTTTTATCTCAATTGTTGATCCAATTGTATATGTAAAAGGTGCTTGCATTGAAACCAGATTGACATTAATATAAAAAAATCCTAATCGTTTCATTTAAAAAAAAATATATTAGTAATTAACTAAAATTTTGGAAGCCCTATTTTGAAATAAACAAACCTATCCATGTAAAAATAATGTAGAGATTCATCTTGTACATTCTAATATTACTTTTGTCCCAATGGTTTCAATTGATATCTTCTTTGGGCTATTCATTGAAACTTTTTTACTATTGTGTTAAGCCTATAGAGCTCCATACCCACAACCTGCTATGGTGTTTTTGGATGTTGTGAGGAGGAGGATGGCATGACAATACTTTAAGGTATTATTTCCAAGGTGACCTCATGGTTGATTTTCAAGTCCCAATTTTTCTTTTGGTTTCTTGATTCACTACTATGTGCACTCCCTCATTGTTGTTTTAGAGTAAATCATAATAGTTAAAATGAGAAAATGTGAAGGTTAATTGTTGGATCTAGGATAAAACAGATGCAATCATAACATCCAACATGTTGGAGCCCTTGATCAAATGCTTGGTGATTATAAGTGAGTCTCCAATCACCATAAAACATTGTATATTCTTTTCTTTGGCAATTTTTAAACTTTGATATAACTCATACACCTTTGCAAAGTTGTTGGAGGTAAACCCAAGCCTCCAAGGAAAAATATTTATAGATGTTCCTTCAATATTATAGATCAACCCCCATGGATCCTATGTTTATTATCCATCAAATAAGAGAAGGTAAACAACTTGCTTTACTCTCTAAGTGTGGAATTATTCTTTATTCATATGAAGCTACGAGCATGGTTGTAGGGAGACTAAGCTACCCATGAATCTAAAGGAGAGAATTTTAATATTAAACTAAGACATCCTTATTGCTTCATCAACATTCAAGATTTGAGGAGAAAAGGAATGGAAAACTTTGGAGTTAATAAATTTAGCTAATAAAACAATGGCTCTATTTGCCACAAATTTTGTTGTGTATAATACTTGACAAGTAATTGCTCGATTTCTAGGAAACTAGACTTTCCAAAATATGTACTTTAGAAGAGTTGTCCATAAACATTTTAACAATGGATTGTATTTAAAAGTCCGTTGATACATAAATCCACATTTTTCCAAAGAGGCGCCTCCAAGAATCTGACTTCAAATATGGCACTCAATCCTTTTTAATGTATGTTTCCATACTAAAGACTCAAAGTGACATTCCAAACCTAAATGAGGAAATGAACTTTCCTGACATAAAGCACATCTAGTATGACCATGAACCCATCCACTAACAAATTTCTTTACTTTTATGGTTTTCCCATGAGCCAAAGTCCAAAAATAATGTTTATTTTTGGGAATACCATCAAAAAGCCATACCATATTCCACAAGGGAGATCTTAGGGGAAGATAAAATTTTTCCATTTATAATTCATAGCCCTTCTTCGTTGTATAGATTGAGGTTCCCCATCCATGTTGATCAATATAAGAGCATCTTCTTGGCACACACCCATTTATATGTGCTTCCAATTGTTTAATTGAAGACGAGAGCTTATGAGGGATGGAACCAAGATTCCAACCACTCCATCGTCCATAATAGGACCATGAGGAAATCCCATGTATGCTTAATTTTCCTTGAGTGTCAAACCAATATTTTAATGGGTGTAACTCTTGTATTTAAATTAATGGATGGTTTCCATAACACTATAACTTCATAATTCAATTATTTTCCCATTCCTTGGGATCCAAGTTAGATAGGACTGAGTGATTGGAATCACTTATTTAACCAACTGTAAAATAGGAGAGCCATCTATAGAAGGAAGGGGCAATTCTGGACATCTTTTTCTTGAAATAACAAAGTGTCTTTTGACTAGAAGCTTTTTCTACCAATCATACCTCCCTAAATCCAATTTCCACAAAATCTTAACTACCAAAGCAAGATTCATTGGACTCAGATCCTTGATTCCTAAACCACCATGTGATTTGGAACCTCTAAATGTTGATCAACTAATTAAGTGGAACCTCTTATTCTGGGATTTTCTTCCTTGCTACAATGTATTTAATCTTCTTTCTATTCATTATTTTATACTAGTTGGGGTTGAGTGGGTGATTGGTAGAGCTGGCAACACAAATTTTATGAGAATAAATTGCCTTGTGGGGTTTAACTAATGGAATCCCCATTGGGAAAAATTAGTCTTCATTTTATTTATAACCTATTACCACAAGTTAGAAGGAGACTGTAAACAAATCGGAATACCCAAATACTTAAAAGAAGTCCAATATCTTTATGGGTAAATTAAAATATTATGAGGTAGTTACCAACAAAATATGGTTCACATTCTAGATATATAGCTAATGCTTGAGATGATTTATTATCCCTCCAATTGCTTGAGTGAAAAATTCCAGAGACTTATTAAGCATTTTTCCAATAATGGTGGAGATGCCTCCCAAAGTAATGTGTGATGTACAAATTGGGAATGATTAATGTTTTTGAATCTCGTGGAAATTTGTATAGTTGGAAGAATTCCATTACCCCAATCAAATTCTAATCTTATACTAAATTATTCTACCTTAATGATGTAAAACAGGGGGGGGGGGGTGGGGGGGGGGTGTGGGGCGAGGAAACCCTTGCTTTAAGTTCCCTCTGTTAGCCTTGAAGAAGCCTTCTGGATGTCTAGTGACTGATACATGAAGAAACTAAATGGATAAATTCATCATCGAATTGAAAGATGTGAAGAACATCAAATAAGGAGTGCCTCATTTAATTAAAGGTGTTTTCCATATCAATATTAACTATCATTACCTTTTCCACCTTCAACCCTACTCGAATTAATCCCTTCTTGAACCAAGATGATATTATCTACAATTTCTATTTTTTTCATAAACTCTCCTTAATTCTATGGTATGATTTCTGAAAGTAACTACTTGATCTTGTTTGAAATGATTTTAGTCATGAGTTTATATGAGGCATTGTAGAGTGAAATGGGTTTGAACCTTGTCAAAGATGAAGGGATTTTGTCTTTAGGGATGAGTGTAAGGAAGGCATAGTTTGAAGACCCTCCCATTTGTAAATACTTTTGCACATATTGGATCACTTTGGTGAGATCAAGATTAATGGTGTTTCAACATTCCCTATAAAAATTTATAGTGAAGCCATTTGACCTAGGATCTCTATTAGAAGAAAGAACCCACATAAATTTTTTAATTTTGTCTTTAGTCACCCTTTCCATAAGTGCATTATTTTCCTCAAGTGAGATGGATGAGGGAATGTTCTCCAACATGACATTGTAACTTTGAGCTCAAATCCATCTTTTTCTATACAAAAATCACAAAATAGTTATAAGTAGATGATTTGATTTTGTCAAAAGAAAATTAAGTGTTTCTCCATTAGAGATAGATATCTCTTTGACACTATTTATCCATAACCTAGCTCTTCACAACTTATGAAACTAAGTTGTACTTATATCACCCGCCTCTAACCATAAGCTTCTTGACTTGAGTTTCCATTTCATTTCCTCCTCTAGAATGGATTTTTTATACTACTAGAAAGTTCTTTTTTCTTCTGCTAATAGCTCTTGACAAACTTTCTCTTGTTTATTTTTTGTTTGTATCTACTCTAATTTCTCCTTATTTTCTTGAACTTCTATCTCAAGTGGGTAAAAATATTTTTTTGCCCAATATTTAAGTGCCTTCTTAGTGGCTATCATTTTTTTCTCCGAAATATAGATAAGAGAAGCAATGGTCTATTGAATCAATGAACCTCTTATTATGTCAAGTGCCATGTTATCTTGGAACCATAAAGGGTTAAAATGAAAAGGGATGGGACCATAGTAAGGTATTCCCTTGTGTTGAAGAACAATGGGCTTATGATATGATGTTTCCAAAGAAATAATGTTAGAAAAAGCTACACAATCACCTTCTAAAAAGAGCTCTGCACAATTTTAGTGTTACAACAATATGTGTAGGGCACGTCTCTTATTATTCTAAGTGAATCTTCCCATATTTGATTTGACATCCACTGGGTCCCATGATGAAATAATATCTCCATTCAATCTATACAACGATCTTTTATGATACCTCCACCCCTTTTATCTTTTTAGTTGAAAGTGGTGTTAAAATCACTTGCCACAATGTTATTGGTCCAATGATTCCCCCCCACCCCCCCGCCTCCCCCAGGGAATAGAGATTCCCAACAATTCACCCTTTTTTCATATGCAATTGGAATGTATACATTAATGAGGTTAATCACTTAACTCTTATACAAATGTTTAAGACAAGTAAGAAACCAATGTAAAGAATGTAGTATTGTTTCATAATGTACAAGTCCCCTTTGAAGCACCTTTGGCACCAGTGATACGATCTTCACTAGTTTTCCAATTAATTTTTCACTTATTTTGGCTTCTTTAGTCTCCAACTTAGTCTCTTGTAGTAGGAAAATTGATGGTTTTTCTCATTTGAATAAATCCATTATCGATTCAAATTTTTTTATGCTACCTAATCCCCTTCAATTCCAAGAGACAATAATCATTATTTACTCGGGGGTTTAGGTCTTTTCTCCATTATATTTGGTATGGTATGATGCTTCCCTAAACCTATTTCTTTTTATCCATTTGTTCTATTTTTTATTTATATGGTTTTCTCACAACCTAATTTCTATGGGGTTTTCTGTCTTCATCAAATCAATATTCATCTTCATAAGAACTCTATGGATAAGGATTGTTTGAATTAAAAATAGTTTTATTTGGAGATGAAGAATGTTCTCCCTCGTAATCAAATGAATATTAATCTCAACTATAGGTGATGGAATGAAATAGTTGTTAAATTCCTTAATGATTAGATCAATTATAGTTGATCTAATATTAAATACAGGGGTTCCCATTATTTTAGATGCGGATATGTGAGAAGTTCACACCTATTTTCATTAGGGCTGCATGTTATACCTTTCAATCTAGTTAATATATTGTCCAAGTGGCTCCATCCCTTTGATCTCTATATGGACTAACTAATTTAAGTGATTTCCTAGTTGATCCTCTTTCTTATATGGGTTGAGCTAAAATTTATGATAGAGGGTTTTGGTTTGATCATTGAGCGATTCCTATCTATTGTAGATTTTCTTATTTTTGACCCACTACCACTTGTCCTCCTTTTATTGGTGCTCGTGTTCAATTGTTGCATTCTTATGACAATTATTAAAAAAATCCTTTTTCATGGAATTTCTTACACTTAGACATAAGCTTTTCATATTCCACATGTTGGGAATATTTAAGTCATCCAACATGAGTTGTATTGCTTTTGGTAAAACCTTTTCCAAATATAATTTTGACACAAGTAACCACACTGACTGTTCATTTTGTCTCTAGACTCCACTTTATCAATGTAAGTTCTTAGAGTGTTCTCAATACTGTTTAAGACTTGCTTGTTCCAACAATGTAAAAGAAGGTAAGGAAATCTTACGCATACAAGTACAAGGAAAGTAATGTAATTTTGAAGATTGAAATTCAATATCCATCTATTCAAGTAAATTCTTTTGGTTAAAAATATGGCCCATTTCTAGATATTATGTCTCTATCCCTCTAGTTTGGAGGTAGAAAAAATAAAACCCTCTTTCACAAAAATAATGAGCTAGCCAACCTTTGATTGGACCATACTAGTTATTTTGAATCCAGTTTGACATAGCCTTAGAACAAGACTAAACTTAAGTAAATTGATCAACTAGAGCCTGACTTGTTAGACTAAAAGCCATTTGTCACATGTTTGTAGGAGGAATTGGTACCTTTGGGATCCCTTCTAGACTTTTTATAAAATGAGGGAGGTTTCTCTAGATTGACATGTACACATCAATATTCAAAGTGGGAGAGAGTGGGGGAGCATTCATCCATAGTGAGGAATGTTCAATATGCAAGGGTTTCAAAATTCTCTTCTCCTAAGCTCTATCTAAAAAAAGAGAGATTTGAACTCAATATTTTTATTTAATAAAGTAACTTTCAACCAAATAAACTGATATTAAATATAAGAAATAACTATTCTAATATAAATAAATAATATTAATAAAATAATTAACAAATATTAAAATTTCAAAAATATTGAAAACTTATATGAATTTTATTTTATGTCCTTATTTTTCTTTATATCATATATATTAAAACTTTAATGTTTGAGTTGATTCAAAATCTATCCAATATAATTATTTAATTATGTTGTTCTAAGGATACTTTATAATTGTTCTTCTTTATTAGTATTGTCTATCAAATTAATATTGATGAATTAAATTAAATTTGTAAAATTTCTATTCCAAAATAGACACGAATGTCAATGTAACTAAAAATAAAGAATTAAAAACATATATCTAATGTGTATTATTATGTAACAAATTAGCGTTTAATAAAATGTTAAATAATAGTTAATTATATTGTTTTATTAATACTTATAAATAAAAAAATTCCTTGTCGCTTATATTAAAAATGCAATGTTGGTTTTTAGTCCCTACCTCATCAAGGACTATAGCATTTACCTCATGTCAAAGTGCGTTGACTTTCAATATTTTCCCGAATTTATTGCATTTTTAACCAAACTTTGGAGAAAATGTTTAATTTTCCAATTCTCGCATAAATTCAAAAACAATTTTCTAATTATTTGGTCGTCCTATTTCTAAACTTTTATTAGTTGAATGAGATATGACGGGACATAATTCCCCTAGTGGAGGGTGTTTTATTTTTGTTATTTCCCAGTTCTTGACAAATATTTAAAAATTAGAAAAAACTAATTTCGTGAGTAGCCATTGTGTAGGTGAGTGCTCTGACACTGACAATGAGGCTAACACTATTATGCAACTACACTGCCCAATGATGCCATAACTGATGCAGTTGTACATACTTTACGTAGACGGGGGGTGGATAGTCAAAGGGGATTGTTTCCTTTGTTCTTCTCTGATAATAGAAATCCAATGTTCATTCTGATTTTACCAATGGAAGCACAGGCAGTAGGGTAGGCAGTCGCTGGACCAAAGCATAAGATTCACCATCAACATCTCGCAAAGCAACATCAACTATTCTCTCATTTTTCTTTGTGGCTTGTTCCTTATCTTTTATGTTGGATTTATATGTACATGTGTTGTAAAATATGTACCTTTCGATTATGGCTTATTTCCCTCAATTGTAGTCAATTATGAAGATGGATCAAATATTTTCTCTCTAATATTATAATAATGGTTTTTATATATCAATTATTCATAATTATGTATGGGAGAAAGTGTGCTGGAGGATGCATCTGCCACAAGCAAAAATCCTAGCATTTAGCATCTGCCGCAACAGTTACATCGAAGTGTTATTGGTCAATGCTCAAATGTATCTTGACACAGAAATATAATAAAATATATATGCTAAGCATATGCAAAATATAAAATAGAATAAAATAACCAACATTAAATCAAAATATCTTAAATGTTTATGCCTAAGATTAAATAGTTAACTCAAATAAAATAGCTTGACACTTAACGCTAGTGCATTCTCAATATGCTAAATAAGATCTAAAAATAGCTTGAGAACTAAATTAGGTCCTGAATCCGAATGGTGGCGCATAGGGATAACATTAACAGTTTTTCTTGTGTGGGGGAATGGGGGTGCATAGGGAAGGTAATGTTAAAAGGTTTCCTTTTACAGAGCTTTTACTGTGTGAAGAACGAAGTATGTGCAGGAGAGCAATTGCACAGAGCTCTAATTTTAGAGGTATGGAGAATGAGGAGTTTCATGGATGCTTTGACAATGTTATTTCTTTGAGCATTAGTGTTATAATTGAATCTTTGCAGATGACAAGGTATGTGTAGGAGAACATGATAATTAAAATTATTATGTTTCATTGTGCAGAGTTGTTACTGTGATGAGCTTTTATATTGGGGATGGGGAAAATTAGTATGTTTCAATGTGAAGATCCTCTACAGTGTGCAGGATGGGTATTTTCGAGATAACGTGGTGTGCATAGGGAAATTAATGTTAAATTGTTATTATTTTTATTATGTTTCATTGTGTGGAGCTTTGACTGTGTGAAAGATGGGGAATGTATGTTGATTTTTGGAATAAATGTTTACATTAATCAGAAAAGAAAATACAAAACTATGAAAATTAAGTTACGCAAATATTTTGAAATTAGTTACCAAGAACAAAAAAATAGCTAAATCAGTAATGATTTACTTTGACATAAGGTATAGGCAACAAATTAAATAAAGAAATACAAAGAAATGTCATGCATGAAAGATTATATATATATATATATATATATATAATATATATATATATATATATAGATATATATATATAATATATATATATATATATATATATATTATAATATATATAATATATATTATATATATATAAGTATTATATATATATATATATATATATATATATATATAAAGAATATTATTATATATATATATATATATATAATATATATATATATATATATATATATTATATATATATTTTTTTTTTTTTTTTTTTTTTCAAAATGCTGCCACTAGTTACAATCAAAAGTGTTATTGGACAATACTCAAATGTATCTCAACACAAAAATCCAATGAAATCTATATTCTATAAGAATATGAAAAATATAAAATAAATTCAAATAACTAACTCTAAATAAAAATATCTTAACCATTAATGCCTAAGATTAAGTAACTGACTCTAAAATAAAATAGATTGACACTTAACCCTAGCGCATTCTCAATATGCTAAACAAGATCTAAAAATAACTTGAGAACTAACTCGGGTACCAAATCTAAATGACGGTGCATAGGGATATTGTTACAAGTTTTTCTTGTGCAGAGAGACGGGTATGTGTGGGAGAATGGGGGTGCATAGGGAACATAATGTTAAAAGGTTTCTTTTTGCAGAGATTTCACTATGTGGAGAACGAAGTATGCGCGAGAGAGAAGTTGTGTAGAGATATTATTTTAGAGCTATGGAGAATAAGGAGTTTCGCGGATGCTCTGATAGTGTGTTATTGCTCTGAGCTTTGGTGTTAGAATTGAATCTTTGTGGAGGAAGGGGTATGTGCGGGAGAAAATGATGATTAAAATTATTATGTTTTATTGTATGAAGATTTTACTGTGCTAAGATTTTAGTTTAGGAACAAAGAAAATTATTATGTTTTGTGTGTGGAGGTTTTGTTTTGCGCAGGATGAGCTATTTTCGACAGAATGGGGTGTTCATAGGGAAAATTATGGTGTTTCACTTTACGGAGCTTTGACTGTGTGAAAGATGGGGAATGTATGTTGATTTTTCGAATAAATGTTTATGTTAGCCAGAAAGGAAAATAGACAATTATAAAAATTAGGTTGCGGAAATATTTTAAAATTAAGTTACTAAGAGAAAAACAATAGCTAAATCAGTAATGATTTACTTTGATGTAGGGTATAAGAAACAAATTAAATAGAGAAATACAGATAAATGTCATGCACGGAAACCATTTTGTTATTTTCGAATTCAATTAAAATTTATTGTTCTAATGTTCAAGAACTCGAAGAAGGAAATGTATTGTAAACTGATTTTCTTTATCAATGATAAAAAAATAACAACTATCTAAATTACTACATATCCTCCATATCAGCAGTGATGCAAACTAGCTCAACCTAAGAAGGGGAGGAACCTTGGTCAATTTCCATGATATCATCATCTAATTCATTAATGTCCTCCTCAACATTGACGTTCTTTGTGTGAGCCAAATTATGCAAAATATTTTGCTTGTCAATTGTAGTTGCTCCATCTTCAAGTCCAATATTGCCATTTTCTGATTTAGAAGGTTGAAATGGACCCGTGCTTGAGATTGAATCATTTCAGCGTGGTTTGAGAGAAAAATGATGAGAACTTCTAGAGCACCAGTTATTCTAGCTAAAGAAGTACTAAGCATTTTCTCTGTGGTTCTAGAATACCTCTCCATAAACTTTACTATGTATTACACTCGCTAATAAACTTGGTGAATTACGGTTCTAATCCCTAACACTATGTTTCCATAGTCACTCTAGCAATGTAAATATATCATCAATCTAAGGTTCTTTGATTTAAAACCTTTGTATTTTCTGTTAATGTTAGGTTTGATTCCACTCAATGTAAATGTTCATTGTCCAAAGGACGTACGGAGGATGGTGTATGGGTGAGAAAATGAGGTTGGAGAAGGATATTTATGCCATCAACGTGTAATTATTTTAACTATGAGCAAATTTCGAATTAGTATTACTATGTTTCCTTTTGTGAAGCTTTCCTTATGTGAAGCTTTTACTGTGCGGAGGATGGGTAATGTGTGCGAGAACAAGGGCGTTTTCTAGTTTACGTTTTCTACAATAAAGGATTCAATTTGGTTTTTTTGCTTTGAATATATTTCATATTGCATATTTTTCTCTGCACTCAGTACAACATTTAGTAAATTATTTAGTAATATTTAGAGTTAAAATATTACTAATCATATATAATAATAATAATAATGCCAAAGAACTGGGCAAAAAGAAAAAGCTTATAAAAGTGGAATTTTTTCATTATAACAACATGATCTTTAATTAGTTAATTAGCAAAGTCTTTAGCGCAAAAGGAGTCAATTATGCAAGTGTGCAAAAAATTCACTAGTGTTCTCACTTCTGCAATTTTTCCTAAAGTGAGTTAATAACATAGTAGTGGAGACCAACATTGTTTATAGGCATCAACATGAACAAAATTATTTTTTGTAAATTTTTTTATTAAAAAACTTGTTTATGAGTGCAAACATGCGTAAAGTGTGCGAAATATCTGTGACCTGTGCTTAAGATTGAATCATTTCAGTATGATTTGAGACCAAATCAATGATAAATTCCAGAGTACTGACTATTCTAGCTAAAGCAGTATTGATCTCTTTCTCTGCTGATCGATAATCAAACTCCATAAACTTAAATATATATTACACACAATTATAAACTTGGTAAATTATGATTCTAATCTTTGACCCTATGTTTGCATAATCGCTCTAGAAATGTAAATATATCTTTGATTTAACTTTCCTTGATTTTAAGAGTTTGTATTTGTTATTAATGTCAGGTTTGAGTCTAAATAATGTATATGTTGATTGTCTAAAGGACGTGTAGAGGATGGTGTATGGGCAAGAAAATGGGGGTGCAGAAGGAAATTAATGTCGTCGACGTGTGATTAATTTAACTATGAAAAAAATTGAAATAATATTACTATGTTTCCTTTTGTGAAGCTTTTACTGTGCAGAGGGTGGAAAATGTGCCCTCAAACAAGGGTGTTTTCCAGTTTGCATTTTTTATAATAAAATATTTGATTAAATTTTCGTGCTTTGGACAAATTTCAACTTGCAAAGTTTTCATCACAATTCGGAAATTCCTCCTAAAGTAAGCTAATAACATAATAGTGGGGACCAACATTCTTTATAGATGTTGACATGAACAAATATATTTTTTGTAAATTCTATGATTAAAAAACTTGTTTATGAGTGCAAGCATGCATGAACTACATGAAAGGTCTATTATTGTACAGAGTGCAAAGGTGTGTACGATGAAAACTTGAAAGTTTCTCTCACACAATTGATTTCCTTTGTAGTTTAGCACATATGCCTATTTACACAAACATATCCATAAACAAATATCTCACTATGTGAAGAGCACGACATTTAGTTGATCGATAAAGGAAGTATTTAGTGCAAAATAATTTGATTTTGCTAGAATGTGGAAACGACACTTGGTCTGCAAGAGTTGTTCATTGACATTTGTGCTAAGGAAGAAAGTTTCCTGCTGATAGATTTTAGTGTGCACAAAGGTTTCATTAGGAATACATAAAGCATAATAAACATTAAATAAGAAACATGACTATTTTGTGTTGGTCACCTAATCCTCTAAGGGTTGGTGTGGAAGCTGAATAGTCTAAGGAAGTCCAAGAGACCTTGGAAAATGAAACCAAAGGTTATGTGAATGTACTATAAATGTATATCATTTGTTAATAGATATACTCTCATGCTTATCTTTAATATTCTGTTGCTGCCATGTATGTGTCTAACATGGTATTAGAGCGGGCGTACTCCTGCCCTGCTCCAATTTGAGCCACTTGTTTTGTGGCATATTTGTGCATGTCAGTTTTGCATTTCATGAATATGTTTTCAGCTAAATTCTAGCTACCATCTCTGCCCAATTTTGTAGGATCTCTAAGAAACGTTCCTTGCACAATTACACTGTCTTGTAGAAACGCGTCTGTCTGTGGGAAATCACGAATATTGTCTTTTGGTCTGCATTGTACCTAGCTAGAGAAATTCCTGTAATGCATGAATCCTTAACATTCTAGCCGGGCTCGCACACCCTCATCTTTGTGAAAAACCTGTGATAGTTGACCATTAAGTTTTGATCGATGAGGAGGACAGAGACGTGTTCAATGTCTTTTGTGTCAATAGCGCCCATGGGATTGAGTGGGTTTGTTTGTAGAGTCTTATGAGAAACAACATCACCACCACATGAAGCTCCATTTATTTTAGATATATCATTATGGCACCAATTCAAATTGGTTGTACTCATGGCATGGTTATGAGGAACTATGATAAGGACTTGAAGTCCTGAGATTAATTGACTCTTTCTTCCAGTGGTAAATTGCAACGAAAAAAAACTATGATGAATCCATTGGCAGCCTGTACGCTACCTGAATGTTGGATTATGCACGCATTTGTTGAGCCCCATGGTTTATTTTCTGTGCATTGATTCTTAGTCTCCATGACTCCGGTGCATTGTTGAAGGTGGATTGGCTCAGAGGGAAGTGTTAGCTTCTAAAATACTATCCCAGAGAGTGTTCTCCACACACAATGCTTGGCCTCCAGGTCTCCATACCACTGTGCTCTTTTGGAAATAATATTGAGAGCAGGGGGGGGGGGGGTGAATCAGTATTATCAAATCAATATAACTTTTTCATTTCCATATTAAGATTCATATATGCTACTTCAGTTAAGGCAAACCGCGTGTATACGCAACTGTGTGTAATGCAACAAGCGTATATCCAGTAAACTTATGATTCAGTTAGTTGATCCTTAATGAGTGCATCAGAACATTATTAACCATATGAATAGTAAACATGGGCAGTAAAACAGAATAGATCATCACACATAATCAACACACATGAACACCGAGATGTAAGGTGGAAACCCAATGTGGGTGAAAACCACCTGCTGCAATTTGTTTCTATCTTCTTTTAATTAGAAACTTCTTTTTACAATGATTCTGTACTGGTGCAGTCTTATACCAGTACACAGGCTGCTACCTGCAGAAGGCTACAACCTTCTCTCGTTCTACAGCTTCTCCTAGAAGGGAGCTGCAACCCCCTTAGCTCTTGTACTAGTCGATCCTTTTACTAGTACGTAGGTGCCAGCCTATTGAATTCTCCAACCTTCACTCATTTTCCAGCTGCTACTGGAAGGGAGCTACCACCCCCTTAGCTCTTGTACTAGCTGATGTACTAGTATGTAGGTGTCGACCTACAGAAGGCTACAACCTTCTCTTTCTTCCTCTAGGTACCACATTTCATAAATTTTCAAACTGGATACTCATGGAACACAACATCATAATCTAAAGGCCACGTTTCATCTAATTTTCATACTGGACCCATCAATATCATTGAAGCACAAAATCAATCACCAATTGCATCATCAATCTCTGAATCACCCAACACTGAATCACTAAAACACTGTTAACAAAATGCAGTCACCAGAACACAGAGCATAACACAAAACTCTACAACAATATTCAAAACCAACTGTATCATCAGAAATCATGCATCAGAGTGTATACGCTACTTGGAAGAGCAGAACCAGCTTGTATACGCAACTTCACCAAAGTAAACCAGTGTATATGTCATCAAATACTTACTTATAACTTCGCTGCACTTCTTGACTTCAGACATACCCAGATCATTACATATACAAGGATAATATGTGTGTTAGCAACCAGATCTGGTCCATCAGATCACATAAAGATAAGTCATTATGATTTTGATCCATTATTAGATCTCATCCATCAATACTGAAGCTAAACACAATCAACCAAATTGAATATGCAGAATACTAACACCAGTAGACAATCATCAGAACTCATCAACAACCAGAACCACCTGTAACTTCAAACATCATAAATCATATGGTATACGCTACTTATATGTATCTAACATGCGTATGTATGCGCTTTTATCATAGTCAACCAATGTATACATCTGTAAATATTCATTCATGATTGTAGCTATTCCAAACTTGAGTTATACCCAGATCATAATATTTACAGAACACTACATGCGTCAGTATACAGATCTAGACTTAACAAGATCAAACCGTATAGAGATGATTCATTCCAAGCCATTAGATCTCGATCTATCCTTAGATTTTGTTCTCCATCAACCACGAAGATTCCTCCTTAGCTCAGATCAAGCAAGGTATCATGAACCCATAACCTAAATACTAGATCTCATACTTCATCAGATATTCAAGATTTTCTAAATACCTTTGCCTAATGATCTTCTTCTCCTTTTATATTCTTAGGCCTTACTCAATACCATGGTCCAAAACTATTTAGAACCAATACTAGGGACCCAATACCTAGGTTTAACACTTCGTATGCAATACCAAGGTCCAAAACCATAGGTCTAAATACCACAGACCCAAAAATAAGCTTTCCCACATGTACGCACATTTTCGTGCATGAAAGTGTATGCATACGCATATATGACTTTTGATCACTAATCCTGCATGTATATGTGCATTTGTATATAGTGAACTTGTGTATATACTTTTCTTTATTCATTCTTTGTAGTCTGATCATCAATTCTTTGCTATTGACCTGCTGCACTATGATCTATCATCTGTGTGAGTTGCCATCAAGGACAACAATTGTATCATAATGCCAACATGCTCGGCCTCCAACAGGCCTCCATGCCTGTGTGTTAAATCTGATGAAGAATGTGCACTGGCGACCACTCTTCCTGCGAACATTTCAACTTCCGTAGGCCCTTCAATTGCCCCTAGTTCGAGTCCTGTATAGAAACATGATGAGTGATGAAGCGGAAGCATGGTGATACCTCTAGTGCAAATATAATTTAGAGACAGACTAAACTTGGCCGAAGTGCTAGTCTTGGCGGAAGAAGTAAACCTTGACAAATTCATGAGAAACCCAAGAGAAGATCTGAATCATCTGATCGATAGATCCAATAGATCTAATGGTCATCGTGTGCCAACAAGCACAGACGTTAATTAGAATAGAATAGAGGTCTTCGTAGGTGTAAGCAATATCTCGTGCGGTCTCAAAGTGGTAAATGGTATTTTACAAATTCATGCAATTAACCTGAGGGGTTGACATGTAGCATGGGAAAACCACTTTTCTCGCAAGCTCTCGACTTGTTATGCATCATGCAAGATTTCACGTGAGATTACATGATAGCCGTTGGATCAAGCAGGATTAATTGACGGTGGAGATCGGCCAAGTTAGTTGGCGAGCGGGTGACGCAATAGCCGTTCGATTAGACGAGTCAGATTTGATGGTGATCGCGTCGGAATATGCATGTGAGTTAATTTAAATTTTGGATGCGATAAGGTTATGAACTGGGATTTTAATTCCTTTTGGTTCCATGGAAAATTTGAAGGTTTGCCATATACCGGGTAAATTAAATAGTTCTATTATTTTAGCAGAATAACTAAAATTGGAGGTTGATGACTGATACTCCAAAGGAAACTCAAGAAGAAGTTCCACATGACATCAATGTAATGCTCCTGGAAACCGTCGAAATCACCGTCGAAACCAGAACCCGAAGGGCGATTGAGGTCGGAGAGCATCTTGATGTCGCCGCAGGTTGGTCGCTCACCATAGGTTGGTCTATTAAACTTATTAGCACATAAATATCACCAATCCAACTCATACGAAGTGGGTGTTGATATACTTTGTGCTAGAAAGGATCTCTATTTTGTTGGAATCAAGAGACTTTGGGAAATGCTTATCAATTTCTGAAGGTGAAGGGTGGAAAGCAGTAGCTCTGTTGTCTTCAACATTACCTCTAAACTAGAACGTAGAATATATACTCAACTATGCATTAATTCTCTATTAAAGCATTGAAGTTTGTACACTCATCCATTGGATAAAACGCTAGATTGTGAACGCATATTGTCAAGTTGATTGAAGGATGGTGTTATATGTGCATTGGAGCTACAATCTATTTGTGAGATGGGTTGCAAAGTAAATGTGTTTATATATAGTGTGAGTGTTTAGGAATGTATGTGCATCTTTCTGCATTGTGTAGGTGCCATTCTTTGCGATGTGTAGTTGCAAACTGTGGTATGTGCGTTAAACACTAATTTTGGAGTCACATTTATTGCTAATAAGTGCTGGTGTACTAGTGTTGTGGGTCAAATATGCCTATACTATGTATTGGAAAAACTATATGACTGCACCAACGTTGTTTATAGAGTTGTCTCTATAAATAAATAGAACCATTGTTAGTGTATTCTCTGCACTTTATATAAAATAAGTATTTTGTGGAGGAGAGAAGACATTTGTATTGGCTATAATATTGGTGCATTTGTTATGAAATGGTTCTAATTGGTGAAGTATTAGAGTTCCTAAATACTATGATACACTCAGTGACTAACAACACATTTAGAATCAACAAAGACTCTCTCTCCAAAATTCGGACCTGTCTACAACATGCACAAGAAAACATTGCCTTTTTGCAGCTTGAATCTCAACTACAGCAAGAAGAATTACAGTAGTGGAGTCATCATTCCGAACCTGTTTCTATTCAGAAGATTGAAATAGACTCTCATAAACAACAAGAGAATAATGTTACAATTGATTCAGATCCAGTGCCTAATAAAGCAGTAGAGTTACATGCAGATGTAGAAGTTTAGTTTGCACTTCTCAAGCCCATCATCAGACTTTGGGAAGAGCTTGTCAAGAACAAGCACATAATAGGTCTTGTATATGATAAGGAAATTTCTTTTCATATTCCAGATTACTCAAAGCCCATTCAGTTTCAGAGTGATGGATTCCTTCATGACAATTCACCTTTAGCTATTCCGGATTCCGATCCTCTTCCACAACAACAATAATAGATTGTGAAATGCCAACGCTGTGACCGAGTTGGCCATGTGAAAGATCTCTATTTTGATATTCACCCATGTAAGCACTTTCATAAAACTAGTCATTCTTCAAACAAATGCTTCAAAAACAAACCTCCTGCAAGAACAAAGATTCATATTAGATGGATCGCTTCTTGGTAATAGGCTTCAACATCCAAGAAGATATTTCACTCATACAATAGGATTTTTTCTCAAATATTGAAAAATCTTGCAGTTGATATCACTTCGTCTTCTCACCTTGTATCTAACAGGGGGGAAGTGATGGTCATCTACAAGCTTCAAAGCCACATCAAGTGAGCCTGAGCCACAACCTGCCACACAAGATTCAGAGTTGTAGCCTGAGACAAATATGCCCCTGAGCATGCCTTCAGTGAGTGATACCTCTTCAAAGAATTGGGGACATTTCCTCTAGCAGAGGACTTCAGCTTCTTGCCAGTTTTGGAAGAGTTCCAAGCATTGCATTAAGCATTCCAAAGTTGTTGGTCATCCTTAAACCATCACAGGTTGAGACCTCCCTTTTCAGGTTGAGGTTCTCCCTTTTATGCGAGGTCAGACCTCTCTTTCATGGTTGAAGGTTTCTCTCTTCCAAACATCAGGAGCACTTCCTCTAACAGAAGACCTGAGCTTCATGTCAGACTTGGAAGAGTTCTGGGAACTTCATTAAGCGTTCTAGTGTTGGTGTTCATCCTTAAACCACCACCCTTTATACCAACATTTCAGAGAGCACATTTAGCCTAGTGCTGCCATGCATTTTTTGCACATTTTGTATTACAACTCTCTTATTGGACTCATACATACCCCTTCGGATTAAGGGAGGGAATGTTGGACACCTAATCCTCTAAGGGTTGGTGTGGAAGCTAAATAGTCTAAGGAAGTCCAAGAGACCTTGGAATACGAAACCAAAGGTCATGTGAATGTACTATAAATGTATATCATTTATTAATAATAGATATGATCTCATGCTTATATTTAATATTATGTTGCTGCCATGTACGTGCATAACATTTTGTTTTAAATAACAAGAAGATTTTTGGTGCGTTGGGAGTGCATCATTTGGCCATATTGGCAAAACGAAACATACAGATTGAGTAGGCTTTCTGGTAATCGTAACGCTTTTCTTCAAAGCATCCTGGTGTAATTGGATAATATATGCTCTTCTTCGTTGTAGTGATTCCTTTAACTTTTCTTTGAATTAATAACGTGGCTTTATCTATTCCTCGTCTGCATGGAAAATTTATAGTATTTTCCATTTTCGATAGATGATTATTACATTGATTTTATCATTATAATTCACATATCCACATCGATACACTTATGTGTGGGAAGTGTTTGAGATATTTTTTAATTCAACAAGAAAAATAAAGCATACATGTGCCACGTCTGAAAATTATATCAATTCCTATCAGCGCAAGGATTTTGAGTTATATCATTTTGATACGCAATAAGTCATAGTGGCTGTTTGGGTGCTTCTTCTTCTTCTCTTTTTTTTGGGAGAGAGTAGCCTAACGAGGGGTTACATCTATCAAACTTCAATATTTTTTTTCCAATTATGGTTATTATTTCATATTTGGATACGATTTGCTTCATATTGCTTATTGTCACTTTCGCTGGCTATACACCGTCAATATTGGATCAAGAGCATTGGAATAACTAAAAATATTGACTAGATAACAATGAATCTAGATAACAATAAAAACCATTACACTATGATCCGTGAATACCACTAATACTACCTTTAATTAACCACTAATATCCATTCAGTAAATCCACATGCAATGATGTTATCACAACTAGTTGCAAAGATATTGGTAATGCCATATCTATCGATATTATAAAATACTCTTTTCGATATCTATTTAGAGAATTCAAGTCTATATATTGCTTTTAAAGGACTACTATTTAGCATTTGATTGAGTCATCCTGGATTAGAGAAAAAGCTATGAGTTTTGGTTGGTCTATGTTAATTACTGAATGGATATTTCTGCTAATTAAGTAATTCTCTTTGCATAAATATTTTCACAGAGTGGAGACTATTTTCATAGTCAATAACATCTTTTGGTAAGTCATATTATTAATTAATAAAGATGTTGGCATTATAAGCTTTTATTTCTAATATTTTAGTAAGCGATTAACAAATATGATACTATTCGTGATATTCTAAGTGTAAATATTTGGCTCCCATGAAGAAGAAAACATGAAGCCACAACAGATGGCCTCCATGGAATTGGCCTCCATGGAAAAATAGGAGATGGTTGGAGCTCCAAACGAGGAAAGAAACAATCTGCAGGCCAATTCTCAAGGCAAAACGCTCAGGCGGATTGATTCCTTAGACTTGGAGTCCGTTAAAGTTTCAGGAATGGCTAATCATGGCTCGGTTAGTATTAATAATGGTTTTCATATTGTAATATAAGGCGGGAGCTCTGAACTTCAGCTAATTAGGACTGTATAGGACGTTTTTATGCTCTAAATGGGGCTGGCTTTGATTTGTATGATTTCTATAAAGTTTTCTTCACAGTGAGATTGAATTGGTGAAAACCTGGGTACAAAAGAATTGAAACGTTCCTTAGCACAGGATTCATGGAATATATAGTTGTTGAAACGTTTAGATTATTTACCATTGTTGTTTCATAGGTTTCTGAATTTATGAATCTAGTAAGGTTGCACCGTATTGAAATTAATGTTAGGTCAAACCATAGAAGTTATCTGTGATACTTCGTTTAATCTGAGTGTTGATTATTGTGTTTTTTTCTTTTTTCTTTGCAGAATCTGATCACAATGAGCGCCATTTTGCACCTGGCATTTCAGAGTATTGGGGTGGTTTATGGGGACATAGGGACTTCTCCCCTTTATGTGTTTTCTAGTACTTTTACAGATGGAATCCGTCATCCAGATGACATTCTCGGTGCTCTGTCTCTTATAATTTATTCACTCACTCTTTTGCCCCTTGTCAAATATGTTTTCATTATGCTTTGGGCCGATGATAACAGAGACGGTATGTGTCCAATCATTCCAAGTATTTCTTACCTTTTGGTCTCTATGTATATAAGATATTGTGAAGATGGATTAAAACTAGCATTTGCACTTTATGTTGCAAAGGAAACGCCGTAAGGCATAGAGTGGTGAAGAATAACATAGAGTGGGGAAGGATAGGGACATGTGAATGGACATTTTTCAATATCATCATCATCATCAATATCATCATCTTAACAGGCAGGTTTTCTACCCTGATGGTGGCCAATTCTTGCACATCCATCATAAAACTGACATCTCCATCTATATCAACAACAATAGCCCCTGGATTAGCCATGGTAGCTCCCAAGTGCTGCAGGCAAACCAAATCCCATAGCCCCGAGACCCCCTGATGTCAACCACAGTCGAGGTCTCTCATATTGGAACCATTGGGCTGCCTACATCTGGTGTTGGCCCACTCCAGTACTGATTATAGCATTACCATCAGTTAATTCACATAGCAGTTGAATGGAAAACTGGGGAGGAATGGCATCCTCAAAATCTTGGAAACTCAAAGGCCATCTTCTTTTATGTTCTCGTAAGTCCCCATTCCACTCGGAAAACTCCAGCCTATCATATCATTCTTGCAATTGTAAATCACGAAAGAAAAAACGTAATATATTTTTCTGTGTAATCCCAAGGTTGTTCTGTAAATCACGAAAGCTACATCGGATGTAATTTAATGAAATTTGTAAATCACGAAAGCTGCATTGGATATTAAATTTTATATACAATATATGAAAATTTAAAATACATACTTTACTGGGATGTTCATGAAAATGTAAGTTTGTTACATGTACATATTTCCACTGTAGCCCATCCTTAAGTAGAACAAAAGAAGATTTGCAATGCCATTCAATTCTAAAAACATCCATAAAACAAGGAAATTTACTCTGGATAAGATAATTTTCACATTAAAATCAATAATAATAAGGTTTATGATTATTCTTTATAATCAACCGAGATATTTAATTCACTTTTTTACAACAAATAGCCTAATTATTAACCTTTCTACTTCTAAAAGCAATAATAATAAGGTTTATGATTATTCTTCATAATCACCTGAGATATTTAATTAACTTTTCTACAACATACAACCTAATTATTATCCTTTCTGCTTCTAATCATCACCATTTAGCGAAACAACTCAAATATCAATTTTGCGCTGACTGCCCTGCACTCTTTATAACTGGCCACATTTGTGATGAGGAGTATGAGGGTTATTGCAGTTTAGCTTACAGGTTGAATAATTGGTTAATGTGGTTGCTACAGTTTAATCAAACCAAAATATGCACCGCCTTAGGCTTTGCTCAGTAGAGAAGCGTGATTTCCTTGTTCAACAACCTTTCCATTCTCAATGACTGTTATACTGTCAGCATTCTGAATTGTGCTCAAACGATGAGCTACAACCATGCTGGTTCTTTCTACCATGACTCCATCCAATGCTTCTTGAACAACTTTCTCGAATGACTATCCAAAGCACTCATTGCCTCGTCCAGCAAGACGCTTGGATTCTTTATAATTACCCTTGCTATTGCTATTCTCTGTTTCTGCCCCCCAGACAACTGAGTTCCCCTATTTCCGGTGTAGGTCTCATATCCATCCCTCATGCCACTGAAACATTAACAATGCATGGAATTTAACAAGAAGTCTGGCAAGTTGTTTAGATAGGACTTATTTATTTATAACTTAAAAGAAAAATATAACCTGCATTGAATTCATTAAGAATATTTATAATAACCACTAATTTTTAGGTTTAAGAAACTTGGTTAATAAAACATGAAGTTTAAGATAGGATTCATGAAGTGTCCCATGGAAATTATGTTTTGTAAGTTCAGAAAATTTTGTGAAACAACTTAAACATGATGAAAAAAGAAACAACTTATACATCATGCAAAAATAAAAAACTGTGGTTGGAAAACAAATTTTACAATGGCTGAAAAAAAAATTGAACAGTGGTCAGGGGATTTATTTCAGTCTACTTACGAAATGAAATCGTGAGCATTGGTAGCCTTTGCAGCCTCTATTAGCTCAGTTTCTGTTGCAGAAGGACATACCATCAATGAGATCTGACACAATCCACTGGCATTTTTTAAGATCATTAAACAGGACTCTGGTTTGGTATAGATGTATATCCAGTGCTTATAATTTTCATAGGGGGGATAAATAATGTGCTCAGATGAGCCATACGCTGAGGGAAGCCATTGTAGGGCCAGTATGCTAGTTATCTAGGGAGTTTTCTTTGTATCAAAGATTAGAGATAATGGAATAAAGACAACTTTTCTAGCTTTTCGACAATCTAAAGATTGGTGTTGTCCCCTGTAGATTATTCATCCCCAACCTGAATATTTTAGTGGTTTGCATTCATAAATACCACAATTGTTTGCAGGAACAGAGCATCACGTAATTCTTCACTAAATCTCTTCTGTTGTAAACTTGTTTGCAGGTTTTGAGATTGGAAATCTTCATTTGATCCCTCTTCTAAATCTTGCACAACCTATTCTCTATTATAGTTACTAACCCCTTTTCAGATCACGGGAAGCGTTCTTTGACATTTATGTTAGGTTTAAATGGGTGGTGTAAGTCTACCCCTGTGGAAACCTGAGGACCAGAGTGCTGTGAAGATTGGAGGTGTCTGCATCAAAACATAAAGGCATACTTTTCTCGTAGAAGAACACTGTTAAAAATCCCATATGTGAGCATAATGCACACTTCGCACACGCAAAATATGAATATATCTTGCTGTGAAATGCTTTGTACACACTAGCTTGAGCACTCTAGTATTGTTCACAGCAAATGAAAAGATCCACTGATCTCCATTGTCTTTCACAAAATACACTACTTATTGAATAACAGTGAACTTAAAAATGCTTATGAAGGTTCTAAATTTTCAACATAAACACATCAAAATAGTCACTAAATACACCACAATGGCAACCCCAACAACACAGAGATTTTTGAGCCTGGCCGAAAACAACCATCCATACATTGCAATCAAGATAGCTAATAAATAGAATTAATACAATTATACCAATCGATGTGATGAAGTATATTCCATGAAATCGCAATGTTTGAGATAACTGCATTTAAGATAGAAAAAAAATGCCACAATAATATTTTTGTCTAGATAGAGTACAAACCCTTCACACAATTCTTTCAGCAAAAAGGATGATATTGAAGAATGTAGCTAAATTAAAGGCATATTTGACCATACCATAGGTGAATAACCTAAAATAACCATCCATATACAATTACACCAATTGATATGAAGAAGCATATTCCATGAAATTGCAATGTTTGAGATAACTACATTGGAGAAATTTTTTTGTCACAATGACATTATCATCCAGATAGGGTACAAACACTTCACACTATTCTTTCAGTAAAAAACAAAATATATACGCTGAGGGAAGCCATTGTAGGGCCAGTATGCTAGTTATCTAGGGAGTTTTCTTTGTATCAAAGATTAGAGATAATGGAATAAAGACAACTTTTCTAGATTTTCGGCAATCTAAAGATTGGTGTTGTCCCCTGTAGATTATTCATCCCCAACCTGAATATTTTAGTGGTTTGCATTCATAAATACCACAATTGTTTGCAGGAACAGAGCATCACGTAATTCTTCACTAAATCTCTTCTGCTGTAAACTTGTTTGCAGGTTTTGAGATTGGAAATCTTCATTTGATTTCTCTTCTAAAGCTTGAACAACCTATTCTCTATTATAGTTACTAACCCCTTTTTCAGATCACGGGAAGCGTTCTTTGACATTTATGTTAGGTTTAAATGGGTGGTGTAAGTCTACCCCTATGGAAACCTGAGGACCAGAGTGTTGTACAGATTGGAGGTGTCTGCATCAAAACATAAAGGCATACTTTTCTCGTAGAAGAACACTTAAAAATTCCATATGTGAGCATAATGCATACTTCGCACATGCAAAATATGAATATATCTTGCTGTGAAATGCTTTGTACACACTAGCTTGAGCACTCTAGTATTGTTCACAGCAAATGAGAGGATCCACTGATCTCCATTGTCTTTCACAAAATACACTACTTATTGAATAACAGTGAACTTAAAAATGCTTATGAAGGTTATAAATTTTCAACATAAACACATCGAAATAGTCACTAAATACACCACAATGTCAACCCCAACAACACAGAGATTTTTGAGCCTGGCCGAAAACAACCATCCATACATTGCAATCAAGATAGCTAATAAATAGAATTAATACAATTATACCAATCGATGTGATGAAGTATATTCCATGAAATTGCAATGTTTGAGATAACTGCATTTAACATAGTAAAAAAATGCCACAATAATATTTTTGTCCAGATAGAGTACAAACCCTTCACACAATTCTTTCAGGAAAAAGGATGATATTGAAGAATGTAGCTAAATTAAAGGCATATTTGACCATACCATAGGTGAATAACCTAAAATAACCATCCATATACAATTACACCAATTGATATGATGAAGCATATTCCATGAAATTGCAATGTCTGAGATAACTACATTGGAGAAATTTTTTTGTCACAATGACATTATTGTCCAGATAGGGTACAAACACTTCACACCATTCTTTCAGGAAAAAACACAATATATACGCTGAGGGAATCCACTCTAGGGCCAGTATGCTAGTTATCTAGGGAGTTTTCTTTGTATCAAAGATTAGAGATAATGGAATAAAGACAACTTTTCTAGCTTTTCGGCAATCTAAAGATTGGTGTTGTCCCCTGTAGATTATTCATCCCCAACCTGAATATTTTAGTGGTTTGCATTCATAAATACCGCAATTGTTTGCAGGAACAGAGCATCACGTAATTCTTCACTAAATCTCTTCTGCTGTAAACTTGTTTGCAGGTTTTGAGATTGGAAATTTTCATTTGATCCCTCTTCTAAAGCTTACACAACCTATTCTCTATTATAGTTACTAACCCCTTTTCAGATCACGGGAAGTGTTCTTTGACATTTATGTTAGGTTTAAATGGGTGGTGTAAGTCTACCCTTGTGGAAACCTGAGGACCAGAGTGCTGTGCAGATTGGAGGTGTCTGCATCAAAACATAAAGGCATACTTTTCTCGTAGAAGAGCACTGTTAAAAATTCCATATGTGAGCATAATGCATACTTCGCACATGCAAAATATGAATATATCTTGCTGTGAAATGCTTTGTACACACTAGCTTGAGCACTCTAGTATTGTTCACAGCAAATGACAAGATCCACTGATCTCCATTGTCTTTCACAAAATACACTACTTATTGAATAACAGTGAACTTAAAAATGCTTAGGAAGGTTCTAAATTTTCAACATAAACACATCAAAATAGTCACTAAATACACCACAATGGCAACCCCAACAACACAGAGATGTTTGAGCCTGGCCGAAAACAACCGTCCATACATTGCAATCAAGATAGCTAATAAATAGAATTAATACAATTATACCAATCGATGTGATTAAGTATATTCCATGAAATCGCAATGTTTGAGATAACTGCATTTAAGATAGAAAAAAAATGCCACAATAATATTTTTGTCCAGATAGAGTACAAACCCTTCACACAATTCTTTCAGGAAAAAGGATGATATTGAAGAATGTAGCTAAATTAAAGGCATATTTGACCATACCATAGGTGAATAACCTAAAATAACCATCCATATACAATTACACCAATTGATATGATGAAGCATATTCCATGAAATTGCAATGTCTGAGATAACTACATTGGAGAAATTTTTTTGTCACAATGACATTATTGTCCAGATAGGGTACAAACACTTCACACCATTCTTTCAGGAAAAAACACAATATATACGCTGAGGGAATCCACTCTAGGGCCAGTATGCTAGTTATCTAGGGAGTTTTCTTTGTATCAAAGATTAGAGATAATGGAATAAAGACAACTTTTCTAGCTTTTCGGCAATCTAAAGATTGGTGTTGTCCCCTATAGATTATTCATCCCCAACCTGAATATTTTAGTGGTTTGCATTCATAAATACCGCAATTGTTTGCAAGAACAGAGCATCACGTAATTCTTCACTAAATCTCTTCTGCTGTAAACTTGTTTGTAGGTTTTGAGATTGGAAATCTTCATTTGATCCCTCTTCTAAAGCTTGCACAACCTATTCTTATTATAGTTACTAGCCCCTTTTCAGATCATGGGAAGCGTTCTTTGACATTTATGTTAGGTTTAAATGGATGGTGTAAGTCTACCCCTGTGGAAACCTGAGGACCAGAGTGATGTGCAGATTGGAGGTGTCTGCATCAAAACATAAAGGCATACTTTTCTCGTAGAAGAGCACTGTTAAAAATTCCATATGTGAGCATAATGCATACTTCGCACATGCAAAATATGAATATATCTTGCTCTGAAATGCTTTGTACACAATAGCTTGAGCACTCTAGTATTGTTCACAGCAAATGAGAAGATCCACTGATCTCCATTGTCTTTCACAAAATACACTACTTATTGAATAACAGTGAACTTAAAAATGCTTATGAAGGTTCTAAATTTTCAACATAAACACATCAAAATAGTCACTAAATACACCACAATGGCAACCCCAACAACACAGAGATTTTTGAGCCTGGCCGAAAACAACCATCCATACATTGCAATCAAGATAGCTAATAAATAGAATTAATACAATTATACCAATCGATGTGATGAAGTATATTCCATGAAATTGCAATGTTTGAGATAACTGCATTTAACATAGTAAAAAAATGCCACAATAATATTTTTGTCCAGATAGAGTACAAACCCTTCACACAATTCTTTCAGGAAAAAGGATGATATTGAAGAATGTAGCTAAATTAAAGGCATATTTGACCATACCATAGGTGAATAACCTAAAATAACCATCCATATACAATTACATCAATTGATATGATGAAGCATATTCCATGAAATTGCAATGTCTGAGATAACTACATTGGAGAAATTTTTTTGTCACAATGGCATTTTTGTCCAGATAGGGTACAAACACTTCACACCATTCTTTCAGGAAAAAGGATGAGAATGAAGAATGTAGCTATTTCTTAGCTGCTATAAAGTAAAGGTGATTTGACTATACCATGGGCGAATAGTATATTAAGAAATAAGTTAACTTCGAGTTCAAAATTTTTGCAAAAAACTACAATTTCTCTCTAATATCTAGAGATAAAAATAGAATCGAATAAAAATAATTAGGCTATATCCTGCACTAGTACCTCCAAAACATATTCCTATTTTGCACTCTCACAAGATCTGGCAGGGTATTCCAAAGCAATTCCTTTCTGCTCTGCGATCCCTTGTTCAACTAGGCATCAAAAGGAGGTTCTTTCACACCATTCCCTCCCTTTGTTAGAAACCTCTCTTGCAGATAAAACAATAGCAATTTCTGCAGAGCAGAGATCTCTCTAACCTTGCCTTCCAACTCACCTACTCTGGTTTCAAGCTCTCCTGCTCTTTCATTCATTCTTGTATCCAATAGCCTTATGAGCTCATCTTGAATC